>JAEUWQ010002366.1:0-14618 GCA_018524765.1 Podaxis sp. AQ799166 | reverse complement strand
CATTTGATGACGCGGGGGGACAGGCGAAACAAGATGTTCGATGTAGTCAGGTCTAGATGGAATCATTGGTCGGCAACTGACATTGTTGAGCAAGAGACAGGAGAGACCGCTTACCTCCGTGAACGACCCCAGCGCAGTGCATGTGGTGTAACGTTGTCGCTACTTGTTTCGCGACCTTTTTAGCCAGGTCTGCACGTAGTCTTCGACTACCAGCAGCTCGCCCCGGCGAGTCACACATGGCGAGGATATTGGGGCCGGCAAGAGGGAATATGAGAAATAGGTGGGAGCCGTTCGGACCTTGTACGAAGAAATGATGATAGGCAGTCTGGAGATTGACAGATTCAAGAGGGAGAGGGACTCCCAGTTTTTGGGAAATAACCAGTTCGGGGATCTCGCTCGGGGCATTGGACAAGGAAACATCCGCGCGCATTGCTTTGAGGGCGACGAGTCTGCCCTGGTTTCCGTCTTCGTACCGGTCGCGCGCCAGCCAAACAGTAGAGGAACCTCCAAATCCGAGTTTATGAAGGACCTTGAAACGTCCATGGTCAAAGGTGTCACCGACATGTATTGGGTGGTACCCGCCAGGTCGGTAATCTTCAATATCCTCGATTCCATCAAGGCACGAAGGAATGAAGCGAGGGGCCACCATTGTGGAAGTAGGACGCAGAACTGGAGTGAAAAAGCTAGTGAAGGCATGAAGCCGGTTTCCTCCAAGTCGAGGGAGACCAAGCATTCGGAGAAAACTTGTGTTGTGGGAGAAGCTAGCTGACGCGCAGGCAGGGAGGACAGCCTTCACCGGATATCTCTCTTTAGAAATCCGATTATCTGATTTGACTCTCTTTTTTCTTTCTTTCCCCCTTTTTTTGGTGGAGCAGCATTTGGCAGCTGACAAACCAGCTCATGGGGTAAACCCACCGGAACCTAATGTTGGGTATGCTCGTCGCCAACGGAACGCCCGAGCTCGTGTTCGAGGGCCGGGAACACGTAATTTCGTTTCTTCCAGAACAAGTTTTGGGATACCTGCTGAACGGCGGCTGGTGGCGTCGCGATAGGAGATAAGAGTGTTAATCCAAGGGATGTGATTTATATAACTAACTCTATCTTAATTTATACGTGAATCATCCACATGGGTTATCGATCAGTCCTGATTCTAGATACGATTTCCGGACCCGACGAGTAAAGATAGGAAGTCGTATAATCAATACTATTGTTGGCCCGTACTTCGGACAGTCACATACAGTCACAGCATTCCAAGCATGTTGTTTCAAACTCCGAAGCATTGCCATCAATGGCAGAACCGAATCACTACGAGGCGAGAATAATTAGTTGTTCTGTATAAGTTACTGGATGCAAAGAGTGTGTATCCAAAAATAGGAAAGAAGATTAGTGATTGTGCTGAAGCCTGTAATTAAGTATTTCTGCATTAGAAGATGGGGTATAATATGGTGTTGCAAATGTCCCAGCAGATGTTGACCTAGATACCTGTGGGATGTACTCGGTGACTGACAATGGAAGATTGGAAGGTTGTGGCATGACTGGAGTCAAAGGAGGGTAAGTGGTAACAGATGGTGGCAATATTTGGGATGATGTGGCCTGGACCTGAGGCTGCCATTGAACACAAGTACCCTTGGCAAGGAACAAACCAGCAAAGTGTTCTTGGGTCTTGAGCATTGGATTATTGACTGAGTGTTGCTGAATCCATTGCAGCATGTCATCCCTTGTTCCATCCTCAGATAAACTGAATGCACAAGTAATGGATTGGATTTGAGTTTGGCTCTTGTAATATGAAAGAGGATGATCAAAGACCATGGAGACTGTATTTTTGGTGATGAGCTGCTCTTGTTCCCTAACTTCAGCCTGCTTCTGTGCATCCTTCATGGCTTGAATTGCTTCCTGCTTCTTGTGCTCAGCATCTTCTGCATTGAATTGATCTTTGAGCTGTGGTAGTGTTAAGAAACAAGCCTTGATCTTTGATGATCCTTGTTCCTTTGCTTTGCTGACATTTGCTAGCTGTTGTTGGACATCTGACAGTGCATGCTTGATGATAGTACAGTGGGCATTGGCAGCTTGAATAGAGGCCTCACACATTTGAAGAGCCTCAGCAAGTTGTTGAACTTGTGATCAGAGCTCCCAGACTTCTTCAAATAACTCCTCATGTGACTTTGCTTCATCAATGTGGCAAGGGATATTGCCAATCTTGACTGAAATATTGTTGAAGTCAAGATATTGTGCTAGAAGTGATGCCCAAGTTGTAATAATGTGGTCATGATTTAATGGGTCCTCATGAGAATTGTCAGGATCTGACATATCATCATCACCCTCTGACTCCAGCTCATCTCCATCAGTACCCATGCCTTCATCCACATCTCCAGTATAGTATCCATCATCATTGTCATCATCAGACATGAAATCCAATGATACAAAAGTAGGCTCTGCAGTCTGTGTGGTGTCACCTTTTGAACCTCCCTCTGAGTTGATGTCATCTGGGATTGAAATAGGGGAAGTTGGGATATCATCAGGGAATGACATAGGGACATGGGGTGCAGTAGATGAAGACATGCTTGGAGCAAAATCTTTATCAGAGAAGACATCACAGTTGACAGGATATAGGCCAGTTGTCCAAAATGCACTCTTGATAGAAGTAGCATTCATATGTGCATTTTGGACCTTAACATACCCCTGAACCACATTGTAGCAATTGATGACCCACCTCTGGATGTAGAGGTCATCACAGTGACTATGCCAGGCCCAGCCAATTGGCAAAAAGATGACACATTGAGAGGCTGTAGACAGTGTGTGTACTTTGATGGAAAACAGAAAATGATGATATCACATCCTGCAACTGAGTAAACTTCACATTTGAGCCCAGAATTCTCATGCAACTCATGTCCATCAAGGATCAGAACAATTGGCTTTGTGGTATCAATACATTTCAACATGGTGTATGGAATAAACACATCATGAAGCCAATTAGCTGCCTGTTTATTGTTCATCCATCCTGTTGGAGTCTGACCAATACTGTGATAGGTTCTCATCAATAAAAAACACAATGTGAATGAAACAGTAACCATACCTTGATATTTTATCAGGCATCAGTGTTCACAAATCAGGAGTCTTTCCCTCACTCAGAATAAATGAAGGTGGGATAGAGTCTCCAGCAGCAGATACACATTCAATAATAGTGACCAGCTTGAGGTTGTCACTGCTTATACAGTATGGATTCTTCATGCTCCACAAATACACATATTTCCTTCCACTACCCCTCCATCCCCCACCCATTTGAATACCCTTTTTGTCCATGTTCCAGATGTGTTCTGGCAGTATGTTGTTGTACATTCAATGCAATTCTTCATAGGCATTGAAATAATGATTGATAATGGACTTGTTGAAGTTGTCATGGCACTTCAGATTGAGTTTAACAGGCTTCTTCATGACAAGCTGAGGATGTTGTGAGAAGAACCCATGGAGCCAGTGCCACCCAACCCTCACATTGGATATTTCCCTTGCCTGGGCTTGAATATCATGGGCATCTATTGGTGTAGCTGAATGAGCTCACAGAATAACCCAGTCAACAAGAACCTGCTCCTATTCAGGAGTGAGGGTTTGTCAAGCCTGATGGAAGTGACAGACAGGTTTGTGTTTGCCTTTAATCCTGTCTGTGAGTGTAGATTTTCCAACCTGAAGTCTAGATCATCAATACAAACAAGATTTGAGTACATCTATAAAAAAACTTACCTGATGTGCTTCTGCAACAGATCTTATAGATGTAAATACATTATCTTGGTACCCTTGTGCAGCAAGAGCTAGTCAAGCCTCATACTCCTCATCCTCATAAGCACATCAGCACTCTCCTGCTCTCTTGGTGTGGGCTCATATTCCCTTGGTTCAGGGCATGAAGTCAGTTAGCAATTGTGATCCAGGAGACATGTCACAACTGTGGTTCTGGGTTTACACAACACATATTGCATCAAATATTTTCAGGCTCTGATGTGGTTAAGGTCAGCAAGAGTGACAAAGTGTTACTTTGGACCCCATTGCCACTCTCACTATAAACTCAATGCATTGTGTAAAATTTGTACATAGAATGCCTTGGAGGTACACTAGAATTATCCAGAGTTTTCTGGAGTATTTCATGAAGTTTGGTGCAAGTTACAATTGTTCATCCAAAGTATGGGCCAACAATAGTAGGATGTCTACTAGTGAAAGTTATTTGTAGGTATTTGCACAGTCACCACTTCACTATCATATCCTCTGATGTGTGACAAGAGTCCACCATCTCAGATACTAAAAGTTTTCCTCTCTTCCAACACTTCACTCAATATTGCATATAATTTCTTTGCCACCCTCAAATCAAGGTACAGCCATTCTTACCATGTTTGAGCTCCCACAAAACAGGGTTAGGAGCACTTGGTGTTGCAAGTAGTGCTTCAGTCCAATCCTGATTAACATTGTAATGTAAGGAATAGCCAATGTTCCTCTTCACTATGAGGGACATTTATATAGCTACTCATGAGCTAGATATATAGGCTAGCTTCTAACTTACTATTTACAATATTGCCTATAATATATGGCACAGCTAGGACATATATACCTTTTTTAATGTGAGTTCTGCTGTGGATCCCATGTCTGTGCAGCTTGTCAGGATACACTATAAACTTTGATCAAAGACAACTTACCAAATTACTGCCATGTCCATTCCTTTGGACACACATAACACCTTCCTTTTCCAGCAACCACCACCATCTCCCTCTGTAGTTGGTTGTTCATAGCACTATGGGCCATCAAAAGAATAAATTTCAACCCCTCAACACCAATGCCTGACTTCATCAAGCTGGTTGGATTTATTGTATCATCCCCCATGTACATTGAAGGACTTAAACTATCCTCCTACTCCTTCCTCCCAGCCAGATTCAAATGGCCACAAGACTCCCACTGAAAGAGCTTGGATCAGGGCAGCATTTGAGCCAAAGACTCCCTCCCCTTCATTTTCATCTGGACATGCTACTGGGATACTCCAAAGTAGGTCCACTTCTGACATGGAGCTAGATCTCCTATTTCCCCCTCTTCAAGCAGATGACTCCTAAAGCTGCTCTCTCCACTCTTCCTTCCAACTCCACACCTGCCAAGGTCAATGATGAAGAGGAAGAAACTGCCTCAGGTATTCTTATACAACTATCCCATGCCATTAATGAGAGCAAGGATCCAGTTCCCCCTACCAACCCTCACTTATTCACTGCCCTCTGTGACTTCATATTCACACTGGAGTCAAAGAATTTATTTGCCAACCACACCCCACCCTCAGCCTGGCACATCCCCCCCCTGCAGACAGTATTACTGCTCTGCTAATTGAGGCTTGTAAACCATGTGCCCAATATGAGTCATTCCATGGAACAGCTGACTCAGCAATAGCAGACATGTAACCAGTGCCTGTTACACAACCCTCAACCCAGGCTTCAGTACCTCCTCAACCCCCTCCTGTGACTCCCATTCCATATGACAGGCCTAGACCTCCCTCACATGCCCCTCTGCCTCCATGCAACAGGTGCAGACCTCCCTCACATGATGTCAAGACTGGCCCTCTAGCCCCTAATCCCTCCATATGGCACAAGCTGTTCTTTGCTACCCAGGGTCCCACTTAGTGGCAATTCTTCCTAGATGCTAGTACTGGTGACTTAGCTAGTACCCATATCTCTCTTCAATCCCTTGTTGCATGCTTCAATCAAGCACTCACCCAGGCCAAGTCAGTGCTTACTGTTGACTCTAGTCATTTTCACTCTGGTGTCATTGTCTTCTCTACAGGTGGTGTCCCCTCCCAGGTGGACCTTGACACCATCACTGCCTCACTCCCCTTCTGTGCTCAAGAATGCCTCTGTCACCCTACCTGTATCCTGATCTTTTATCAAGATTGTGGACATTCCCTTCTTCATAGCTGATGGCTTCACCCTCATAGCTGACCAAGTCAAGACTGAGGCTTTAGCCTCCTTCTTTTTCCCCACTACTGATGTGTACCACTTGCATGTTGTTCACAACTCCACCAAGTCTGACACTGCTACTGTGTGGATCAACCTGGTCAACTCCCAACATGGCACACTCACTGCCTCCCTCATTAACAGGTGCATCATGCTAAATAGTGTGTCTTGTCTCATTAAAGGGGCTCACACCCACACTGGCACACCTCAGTGTCAGTGCTGCTGGCACTGAGGACATTCTTCTGACACTTGCTGCACTCATGCACCCAAGTGTCCTCTCTGTGGGGGTCCTCACTCTGAGGCCTCTCACTGCTCTATAGCCAGGTATTGCAAAGGTAACCCCAAGGCAACCCCCCCCCTATCCCTTCCACTCTGGCAGGAGATCCCTGCTCCCACTCTCCCTGGTGCCTTAACTGTTCAGGTGTCCACCCCTCTAATGACCACCAGTGCCCCTACTGGTGACATTGATTCAACTGTGACTGGATCTGCAGAAGATACCAATGTGACACAGAGGCTAAGAAAGCCCCCTCTGGGGGTCATAAGGGCTGATGCACCTCCCTATGCCAACCTCCCTCAGCTCACTCTCCCTTGGCCATGGACTGCCTTTCTGTGATCAGTTTCTCTTCATTCATGTTGTTTGGGGTACCTATAATTTTGTTATTTTTGCTTCTTTTTCTTTTTTCTTTCTTCTTCTCTTTTACCATTGGGACTGCTATCATGCACCCATTTGTCATAGATAGAGTCTGCTCTTGTAGTGGATAATGTTTGCAGCAGTAAACATTGATTTTTTTAAAAAAAAAACCCCTTTGGACACAGCTGCCTGCCTCATAAGTCATATGTAAGGCTTTGTGAGTCTCTGGGAGCTTGGCAGGGTACACAGCCAAATGACCTTGACAGCTGGTCACATGGTAAAAGAGGTAGATATATGGTATGTGCAAGTAGCAAGTCAGTAAGAGGGAGAGGTGTTGTGAAAGTTGGGGGAAAGTAGCAAGTAGTGATAGAAAGAAAAGAACATATATACACAAGTGAGTCTCCTCTATCTATGTGACTTTCCAGGTTTTTTGTACCATACTACAGTTTCAGTTATCTACAGGAGAACAATGGGAATGTCTACAATAATGAAGATGTCTGAGAATGCAGTCTGAAATCTACATAGGAGTCTGTTTGAAAGAATACAATTGATACAAAGTCCAGTCTACTTGAATATACATTAATGAACAGTAAGTAACTCAGAATCCTCCACATAGTGACAAATGATTATATATTCACCTAATGAGTAGTAAGTAGCTACTTGATGTGACATAAGTTATGGAATGGCTCAGGAATGATGAGGAAAGCTCATTTCAGAGTCTTCCACATAGTGGCAGACAACTGAGGTGGGCAGGGGGGAAATTTACATGGTTAAACAATCAATAGTTTGACAATAGGAAATAGGGTGTGTTCACCCAATGAACAGAAAAGTAACATAAAAGGAAAAATATGAAATACCACTCCACTATATGTGTGTTCTATTCCTAGTCTATCAAATTGGGAAGCTTGATGTGCTGATGTGATGGTACACCCAATCCCACTCAACCCCCTAGTTCAGTGCTCTGTTTATCATGTGGTCAGTAAGCATTCCCATTCCCATTATACATCAAAGTGTTGCATCACAGGCTAGTAGTTTGTTAGGATGTGGGTATGGTGCTCCAAGTGTGACAAAAATAAAACCACCATGTGAACACATCCTGCACAAAAAACAACTTACCATGCAAAAAACTACAAATTTGTAGTATAAAGTACAGTCTGTCCCACATGTGAATTGAACTCCCACATGTGAAACCTGTCCATGCAAACATAGACAAGTCCCATGTGAGAAACCTGTCTGCATGAGAATCAAACCCTCACACAAGAAACCCATCTGTGCAAATAATAGAGAAGTCTCATGCACAGAAATTTTACCCCACACAAAACAATACAGGCTCTATTCATATCTCTACTTATCAGAGCACATCTTGCTAATTGATCTCATATAACTTGCAAATAGAGTCCTCTGTTGCCTTCAAAATTGCATCCCTATACCCAAAGTAGTTCCCAGTGACCATCAACTTGACCATAGCTGCCTTACATCCTGGCAAAACATCTGGGAATTTTGCTGCTTGTATGTGGCTCAATTCTTCTCCTGTAGCTGGTAGGTTGTCAGGATGGAGTAGCCCACAGGCCACCTTGTCCAACCAGCCTTTTGCCCAGTGGGTAGTGCAATGGATATGGCAGTTGCAACCTGTGACCTTACACATTGGGGAAGGGTTGAATGCACACTGAGTTCTGTTGTGGATCTCTGTGTCCCGAGCTTTAGCAACAACAATAAATACTTTCTCCATCATTCATTCAATATCCTCCAGCTTCTGCAATTGCATGGGGGATGAAATTAGCTAATGTGATGCATGACCAACCCACTCTCTGACTTTGAACTGCCTTGCTAGCTCAAGTAGGTGACTTGCATGCATATCAAGCTTGATCATGCTGCCTTGCACAAAAGCTTCCCCTCTCTGCACTTCCCAATAATGTGATAATACCAGTATGCTAATGAGGGAATATCTGTTGTGCTGTTCATCATTTTGCCTATTCATTCTGTTTAGTAAGATGTTCTTCCAGGAGTCAGGAGCGGTTTACTCACCCACAGAAAAACTATTGGACAAATGACTCCAAATCATTGGCCCAGATGCCCTCTAGGAAAATTGGATTGGTATCTGTGCCATGGGGCCCTTGAGCAGGACAGGTCTTCACTAGATCCTGAAATATGTGAGAATGATTGCTTAGATGAGTGACATTGAACTGGAAAAGTTGGTGCTCAGCCTGGTCCATTGCCAAAGTTAGCTAAGTGACAGTGGTGTAATCATGAGTTGACACATGTGGAACACCAGCATGCAGTCCTCAGCCCAGCATGTTGGATCTGGGTGTCTGACCCATTGGGGATTGGATGACTGTAATGAATAGGACATAGGTTGACTTAGGAGAGGAATGTCCATGTGTTCAGAAGCTGTCATCATTTGGCCATTTTTAACAAAGCACATGGCTACATGTATTTTTCTATTTCTAGTTGGGTCATGGGCACTCAATGTTGCTTATTAGCGCTATTACCTGCTGACTTCTGACCCACCTCCTGGTGTTCATTACTGCTCATCATGTCCCTTGAACCCCAACTTTTGCATATGTATGACTCTCAATTTCCATTCCCACTCAAACTGCAACTTCCATATCTATCTAATGGCCAACAATTCTCTGCAGCAGTTCTTACAATTTCACAAGCTCTTGACATATTCTATGTCAATGGCTTAGCTGTAGTGAACAGCAAATTTGAAGTTGATAGTCAAAGACTTTTACATCATCAATGCCTCATTGCCAATGAGGTCAAGCCCTTACTTCAGGCTCTCCTTGATGCACATGCAGAGGAACAAGTACCAATGGCATGGATTCAGAGGTGTTTGGAACAGTTCTCTGCCCTTCTGGTGAAACTGTGAAATCAACACTCTAGACTTGATGGCAAGTTAGTAATCATACCCTTAATCTATGAATGAATGAATTGATTATCAATAGTGCAGGATTGAAGGTTGATAGGATCAAGCCAGTGACTAAAGTAAAAATGGGTCAGAAGGGACATCCAAGAAAGTTGATAGACAAAAGGGTCCTCCAAAGGCTTGTCCTTGGTGTGGGTGCAATGCCAGTCAGGAAAATTGCTCAGCTTCTTAGTGTCTCAAGCTGGACTATTTTATGCTCAATGAAGCAGTATGGGCTTAAGAAAACATTTACTCCACTGTCCAATTGTGACCTTGATGCTATACTCTCAACACTCAAAGTGAAACAGCCAAACATGGGGCAGAGATATATATTGCAGAAGAACAACATCTGTATCCAGAGGAGATGCATCATTGCCTCTATCAACCATGTCATGGGACTTGGGGTCACTCTTTGGAAGCATATGAAGAAGAGAATCTCCTGACAGCCATACAAGGTTTCATGACCTAATGCACTGTGGCACATTGATGGACATTACAAACTGATCAAGTGGGGCATTGTTATCCATGGCATGGTTGATGGTTACTCCTGTTTAGTGAGTAATCCCAAAAAGTATGGAGAGTCAAAGATCTCAAACTACATTGCTAGATTACTGGCATCAGAGCAAGTGCAAATAATACATCAGTGACTGTATTACACCTGTTCATGAATGCTATTCATATGTATGGCCTTCCTCCAAGAGTTAGGGGAGATCAGGGTGGTGAGAACAAGGAGGTATCAATGGCTGTGATCCTCCTCCAAGGCTTCAATCATGCCAGTTTTATTTGGGGATCATCTACCCACAATACTTGTATTGAATGCCTTTGGGTTGAAGTAGGAACTCAGTTTGCACAGGAGTGGAAGGTCTTCTTTCTCCAGTTGGAGAGACTTCATTCTCTGGACCAATAACAGCCATCCCATCTTTGGCTTCTACACTACCTCTTCCTACATTTAATCAATGATGACTGCACTGAGTTCCAGGGAAACTGGAATCATCATCCAATATCCCATGAGGGACATAATATGTCACCAGTGGTGCATTTCAAAGCTGACTGTTTTCACTGTTAATTAATTGACTAATTATTAGCAACTGCAAGCTGAAGGTGAATTACTACATGGATTCTACAGGGACAAATGCAATGGCATTCCTGTAGACCTCATTGAATGCTATTATGGCACTGAAGGCCCTCATTTACAACAAAACTGCTATCAGAGTGGTGCTGGGACTTCCATGGATGACAATATGATGGAAGCAGCAAATACACAAATTGAAGTCAACACATATCCTGAAGGTGTTCCTGTTCCAAGCAGTGATTGTCCATTTGATGTAGTGGAGATGATTGCATTCAAGCACCAGTTGGCCAAGTTCCAGGACTCTGGTTACATGCCAGAGAGATATTGTGTGCTACCTGATGAATGGCATAATGGACAATACTTACCCTATGAAGATATCACAGTTGGGAGAACAAGTTCTGTTTTGTGCATTCAGCTCAATCCTCTTGTCTGGTTGCTATGCACAAGGGATTGGGCATGGAGACTGTATCTACTGGAAGCTATTTCTGCATTACCAGATAGAACAACATATATATAGATGTACTTGTTCTTGTCTTCTGTTAGTTTACCCCCTTTGCTCCAATATCTACTCTCTAGTAATTTGTCATTCATTTTTCCTATACTGCACCTGTCAGATATATTTATCCCTCTTGATGGCTTGAACATCTGGAAAGCCTCAGGTCACCTCCTGATGTTCACAACCCTCCTATAGTGTCACTAGGCAGTTCACCATGGTCAATGAAGCTAATTCCTCTGACATTGAGCAGGAGCTTCCACAGCTACCTGCTTGCTCCATTCCCAGAGAGAGATATGTTGAGCTTGAGGATGCAGAGGGCAAGGTACATTCACATCATTTCATCATATATTGATTCTGATCTCAGATTAGGTGGATTTTGATAATACCCCACTGCCAACTCAGCCCCCTCTGAAGAAGAGTCACCAAAGGCCATACATGAGAAAGCACAGGAGATTATCAACTCCCTGGCACTCTACTCATCTGGAAACCATTCCCTTGCTGCAAATAATGTTCTAGAGCATACCTGCAAGGAGACAAATGCAGGACTCAAGTGCACAAAACAACAGTCTCAGATGAAAGTCACACAAGCCCCTATCAACAGTGGACCATCAAAACCAAACTCCAGGCTCACTGTGAGATGTTCAATTGCTCCACTTCCTCAGAGAGGGGCAAGGTCTGCATCAAATACATCCACTAAGGTGTGCTTCATGTTTTTGAAATTTTTTGTGGCCTACTAACTGCCTCAAAGCACTGGCAGGATGAATACCACTTTGGGACTGTCATTTTACTTCTATTTGGTGTCACTTCAGTAAGATAACATCTCTTTATCATTGTCTTATGACTGAAAATATCTATAGGAGCATGACAACAATGTTTTCTACCATGCAGATGGACAGCGATGGTTTCTCCAGGAGTATGACAACCCTGATTCCTTTCTCAACTGTCTCATGGACAATGGGAGAGGCTGAAATCAATCAATTGAAATCAGTCACTTGGTTAAGTCAAAGCTTGCTGTCCAGGAAGCAGGGAAAGGCACCCATTTCAACAAGGCATGGTCAAATGAGAAGATGACAGAGATATTCACAGAACTATTCCCAGAGGCCTTTTCTTAGTACAATGAAGACCCTGAGCTTCAAATGAACCCAGCTGAGACAAATAGCTGACTTTTCTATGACTGTCCATGGCATCTGGTTGGCTATGTTAAAGGAATGTTCAAAGTTCTTAATTTTAAGGAGATGCATGCCCCAAGTGGACAAGATGTTTACACACATGCTTTTAAGGAGAAGATGGCTGGCCACATGCAATGCTTGATCATCAGTGTGTCATTTGCTCAGTTAACAATCACAGGCTGAGAGTTTTTCTTTTAGCTTTGGTTGCCCAGATTCCAGAGAAGACTGTCCTCAAGTGGAAGGGTGTTATGGTTGAAGAGCCTGCCATTGAACCCATTGAGCTCTCAGAATCTGATGACAATGCAGGCAACCTTACAGGCTGGAGCTTGATGTCTGTCCAGCCTAAGGTGACATCAAGGTTGAGGGGGTCCAAGCACAAGGTATCTGACTTCACATCTGGATCTGAGGAGGATGTTGCTGATGAAAATGGTAAGCTAAACCTGACTTATTTGTGTTTTCTCTAACATGTCTTGACAGGGAAGGGCTTTAAGTTGATGAAGGCCAATACTCCAAAGTGTACATTACACATTTGAGGTCTATCTAACATGAAGTCTGATGCTTTCATACAGATATTGGTTCTATATCTGATAAACCAAAGGCAGTCAGCCCACCACATAAGAAAACAAAGTTTGTGATAGGCAACAGTGAGTCTCTGTACTTCTTCCTGGTTTGATGTCAACAACCACTCACCATAGTGGGTTCAGATGACATCAACATTACTCCTAATAAAGAACCAACTCTCTCCACTGCTCTTTTGACTCCAACTTTCACCACTGCCCCCTCAACTCCTACTCATTGTGGCCATGCTGGGGCTCCTCTTTTGATGAACAGTGACCTATCAGAGTCATTTTCCTCCTCACTAATTCTTTGTGATGATGGGCTTCTGGCTGGATCTATGACCACTGGTAATGGGTGGCCTCATGCTGAGAGCTATGACTTCCTATCTTAAAATGAGTTCTGTTGAAACCTGATGATATTTCTAGTGCTATTGTTCTGACTCACATGGTTACTAGCTATGTTATACCCACTACCATATCTGATATTAATTTTGATAGTTCTACATATGCACTCCAGCTTAGACAGTGTTAGTTTGATACCCCTTGACAATTTCATCCACATGTCTTTGATTGGACTTCCATGGTGTCTCAAGACTTAATACCTCATGTGGAGCCTCACCAGACTTCTGACTTTTTTTTTATTTAGGGACATATTTTGCACTGGGTAAAATTTCTGTACACAAGACTTCTCTATTATTTGCACAGATGGGTTTCTCACATGAGGGTTCAGTTCTTGCACAGACAGTTTTCTTGTGTGGGACTTGTCTATGTTTGCATGGACAGGTTTCACATGTGGGACTATGGCAGGCTGTTGGCCTAAAAAAGATTTGGCCCCCACAGAACTTAACAATGTGCTCACATGGTATTTACATACTGCCTAGACCTAAAGTATACTCAGTAGTTTACAAAATCTAGTTATTACCTTGTCTCATGGGGGGAAAACCACATGCACAGGATTTTGAAAATCCCACATAACAGTAACCCTCCCTAAAAGAAGTTATGTGTACAAAATTCATGTGCAGAATTATAAATATTTCATGTGGGGTTTTCTGAAAGTTCTGCACACACAGCTATTATGTAATACAAATATTCCATGCAGAAATTTGAAGATTCAGTGCATTTGCAATTTCCCACACCTCTGGTTCCCAGGAGCCCTGTCATGCTAGGCAGGTGATTGATCCCATGGCCTTCCTCAGCAGAGTGCTCGTCATTGAGCACAGATATCTCAACAATACCCATGGCCTTTATAGCAGGATACATTGCATTGGAGTGTGGGATAGTGTTCTATAATATATAACACTTTTATCCAGCCTAGAGATGACAAACATCGATATATCATTCATATGTCACTCCATAAATTAGAAAATTCATTGTCATAACTTCTAAGGTAGGTCTATGGACAGGAAATGACGGCCTGCTGTACCATTGGATTATAACAATCCCCAATGTACCCTGACATAAAAGCCATGGGTATTGTTGAGATATCTATGCTCAACGACGAGCACTCTGCTGAGGAAGGCTGTGGGATCAATCACCTGCCTAGCCAGACTCCTTCCCAGCTGTTGGGACACTCTTATGTCAGTGGACATTGATCTGAAGTTCTACTGAAACTTCATCAACTGCTAACACGTCCCAATGACTGGCACAACTGCTGGATAGTCGTGTTTGGCTATGGCTTCCCTCCCTTAATGTGACATCTTGTCATGTGCACCCTTCCTGCCCATTGTTACCAAATTAATCCTGTGCGCTATTACCAAATTAATACACCACTATGCAGCTGATCCCCTTGATACTTGATCTATGCTCACTACTGAATAGC
>JAEUWQ010001514.1:0-15036 GCA_018524765.1 Podaxis sp. AQ799166 | reverse complement strand
GCTGCTATAGTCTGTCTTATTCTTCAGATGAATTATATAAATCAACATGTAATAACTATTTTAAGCCAAATTGCTGATGGGGGAAAGGGAAAGGGAAAGAAAAGAAAAAGCAGCCATGCTGGATTTGTAGAGGTGAATATTGGAAGAGGGAGTGTCCTGACAAGGACAAGGCAAAGAAGGGGGAGGGAAGGGGTGGAAGTGTACCTGCCAGACCCAATGTCAGTGCAAATGCAGTAGAAGAAGATGAAGATTACACCTTCATGGTCAAAGAAATGTCAGACAATGAGATGGAATTGAGTCAGACTGAACCCAGGGTCAGTGATGGGTCAGACAGGCTATTGGTTGAGGGGGAATATGCTGTTGAGTCAGAGGACTGGTTAGATTTTGAAGGAACAGAAAGTGTTGATGAAGAACCTATGAACACATGCTCAATCAACATAGAAGACACAAATATTGTCAACAATTCTGCTCCCCAGACACAAGTCAAGATCTTCAATTCTGGCATGACCACTCACATCTCCCCTTACAGGAGCAACTTTACCTCACTCAAACCAATCCCTCCCAAGCCACTGTGAGCTGCCAACAAACAAGCCTTCAATGCCATCAGGAAGGGTGAGGTTGTCCTCATCCTGCCCAATGGCACTACCTCATCACAGTTACACCTGATGGAGGTGCTCTACTCCCTGCAAGCTGGTTACACCCTCATTTCAGTCAGACAGCTAGACAATCCTGGTTTCTCTACAACCTTCATGAATGGGAAGTGCATCATTCAGGATGTCAATGGTGTTCACATAGTGGAGATTCCCAGAAATGGAAAGGGACTGTACAAAGTTATCAGAGAGGAGGAGGAGATAAACACAGTCAGCAAACCACTCACTTTGGACATTCTTCATCATTGACTTGGCCACATTGCTCCTGAGGCAGCAAGGAAGCTCCTTCATGATGGACTTGTTACCAGTTTGAGGTTGGAGGATGGTGTGGACACAGATTTTTTCTGTGAGTCCTGTGCATATGGGAAGGCAACCCAATCTCCAATCTCCAAGGTCTTAGAGGGTGAGAGGGTGAAGGTGTTCAGTGAAGAGATACATTCCAATGTGTGGGGACCTACTAAGGTAGAGATGAAGAAAGGGCAATGTTATGGCCTAAACTGTTTTCAGCCATGAAAGCAGTATCTAGGTTATAATATAATTGAGTTTTATGGCTAGAATAACAGACTATGAACCCACACTAGAAGAAGTCTCAGCACCTTGTGAGGGTCAACCCAGTAGTATAGTCTAGGCACCTAGATCAGGAAAACTGTACTGACTAGATGCATCCATATGCCATTGATTCAGTATCATTACTGAAGTCAGGATTATATTACTGAGGACTATTCATCACTCACATCCTCATGAGGATCCTTTCTTGTGTGAGTGACACTAGGGATTATCTCATTCAGTAGTATGCTTAGCTGCCACTATGTACCAAAGACCTAGCTCAGCTATGACCTCAGCAGATGAAGTCTGAGTCAGAAGAGAGAATTACCCAACTAAGGGATTGATGCATCATCTCAGTAGAAGTGATTCATTGAACTTGTGAGACACCAAAACCAAGTGACTCACTAACAGTCAGTGATTAAAATCAGCTTAGTGAGAAATGCAGAGAATGAAGATTCATAATATTATTGAGTCAGAAATGACAAATAGTATTACACATACAGTAGACTTGGTCAGTGAGGGCTGATAATTATCATATGCATGTACTTTATTGGTCCACATGTTCACTATCAGAACATCTTATTGGGTGGAGAGTAATGTAGATTATAAATTATATGACTCTGTACTTGTACATGTAATCCTTTGTTGAGTCAGAATATTGTAACATTAGATTGTAATCACTCCTCAACCTATAATATAAAAATCCCCTTGATGACACAAGGTGAAGCAAGGGAATTCCTGCTGAGCACTTAGAGGGTTGTTGTATATTCAACAATCATTGAAGTGATAGTTAAGTGTTTATAGGAGTTTTCTTCAGCCAACATGACCTACTAGTGAGAGCCAGAACAAAGACCCAGTAGTTCCCCCAGAAGTTTTCATAAGTTGAGAATCAGAAGTTAGCCTTAACAGGGTTACCTAGGAGTACATCACAGCTGTGTATTGCTGGTCAGAGCACTCATCAGTATGAGTTGGTATATTTCTAGTAGTAGTGAGGGATTGCTCTCACTACCTTTGATTCTTTGGTACTTGTGTATCATAGTGACACTATGCTAGAGACTTGTCAATTTAAGAACAAACAGTCTAGTTCAGTCTTGAACTAGGAAATTGCTGGGACCACCTCACAACAGCACTCAGAAATCCTTGCATTAAGTGAAGATAGTACCAAGCACATACATGTTCCCCCACTCCTTCACAACTCTTACCCTTACCTTTTAACATTCCTAGCAAGTGTTTCAATCTTGCATCACTTTATTATCCCCTTCATTTCTGAATCAGAGTCCCCCATGAACTTGCTAGGGTGTGGCTTTTGGTAATACTATTTTATATTTCATTTCACACTATACCTATTATCTGTTATACTATATAGTAATCCATTTGCTGCCCCATCAGTGACAATACTACATTATCTTCATAGACAATTACTCATGTTGGATGCACATTGACTTCCTCACTGCAAAATCAGAGGTCCTATGCTCATGCAAAGACTTTGAAGCATGGTGTGAAACTCAGTTCAACATACATATCAAGTTGCTGCACTCAGACCACAGGGGAGAATACATGTCAACAGAGTTCCAAGTGCATTTAAAATTGTGTGGAACTGAAATCAAACTCACTGTACATGATATGCCACAATACAATGGCATTGCTGAGTGTCAAAATTGAACCATAGTTGAATGCAGCCACACTCTATTCCATGCTAGGTAATTGCCCAAGTTCTTATGGGCAGATGCAGTTGCACATGTCATGTAGTTGATGAACTGAATAGGTACAAAAGCAGTTGCAGATAAGACACCTTTTGAGGTGTTATATGGGCAGAAGCTGGATCTCCAGTCAGTCAGAGAGTGGGAAGAGGAGGTATGGGTACACCAGGTGGGAGGGGATAAGTTGAGTGGGTGAGCAAAAAAGGGGTGATGGATAGGCTATGACATGGAGAGCAATGGATCACACATCTACTTCCCAGACTCCAGCATTGTCAAGATTGAATGAAATGTCTGTTTCATTAATGCTAGTCATTCTGGTCTTGAGGGGGAGAGCTTACCTGCAAACAAGCCTTGTAACAACCCACCACTGCTGCCTGACCTGAAGACAACCCAAACCAATGCACTGCCCACCCCAAGCAATGCCACTCTACCCAACAATGAGCCACCTCCACTTGCCCCTTATCCCTGCAAATACAATGAGGTCAATAATGATATCATTGATGCACATAATGACAGAGAACCTGCTGCAAACATGTCTAAACCCACTGATAATGGAGAACCCACTATGAAAACACCCAAACCCAACACAACCAAGGAATGCCCTCAATGTACTCAAAACCCAAGCCAGAAAGCCTGGGCCATTCTTGAAGGAGAAGTGGTCACTCTGGCTGAAGAACTGGACTGGTTGGAAGTCCAGGTGTTCATGGCAGATACAGGAGATGTTGAAGTGCTGGAACTGGGGAGTCTGAGAGAGGCAAAAGACAGAGGAGATTGGGAGCTGTGGAAGGCAGCTATGGAGGAAGAGCTCACCATGTTGGACAAATCTGGAACATGGAAACTAGTTGATCCACTGGCTGATGCCAACATTGTTGGATCAAAGTGGGTGAGATGTGTTGGGAAATGTAGTCCATTACAAGGTGCACCTTGTAGCACAGGGGTTCTCCCAAGTGCCAGGCATCGACTACTTTGACACCTTCACTCCTGTAGCCAAGCTCACCTCCATCTGCATGGTCCTTGCAATTGTTGCAGCCTGAAACTGGGAAATACACCAGATTGACATAAAGGGGGCCTATCTCAACAGTCAACTCAATGATGATGAAATAATATACATGCATCAACCCCCTGGATTCATTGATCCATCCCATCCACACAAAGTGTGCCATTTAAAAGGATGCTCTACAGACTCAAACAATCCAGTAGGCAGTGGTACCAATGTTTGTGCAAAATCCTGGTGGATCATCTGGGATTCACATGCTGCAACATGGACCACAGCATTTTCTTCAAAGTGGCAGACCTAGGCCTCATTGTCATCCTTGTACATGTCAACAACTGCACAATCATAGCTACAACAATTTCATTGGTAGATTGGGTGAAGGGTGGGATGAGGGAGTTCATAGAGATAACAGATCTGGGAGAGATCCACTGGTTGCTGGGCATTGAGTTGAAGAGGGACTGGGAAGCAGGCAAGATTTCCTTATCTCAAAGGTCATACATTGACACATCCCTTTATCATTTCTGGCTTGAGAACACAAAACCTGTCAACACACCAATGGATCCTTTCACTTGCCTCTCATCTGACATGTCCCCCAAGTCCATGGCTGATATTGCTTGCATGGCCAAAATCCCCTATCAGGAAGCAGTTGGCATGCTCATGTACACAGCACTTGGAACATGTCTGGACATCACTTACACTGTTCAAGTTCTCTCAAGATTCTTGAAGAACCCTGGTGACACTCATTGGGAGTCCATCAAAAGAGTTTTTTGTTACCTGAAGAGTACATGTGAACTCTGGCTGACATATGGGGGCTCTGGAGAAGGATTGGAAGGTTTCATGGACACAGATGGCAACATGGCAGAGGACTGTCATGCTACATCTGGGTATGTGTTCATGGTTAATAGCAGTGCTCTATCATGGAGCACAAAACAGCAGGAGATTGTAACTTTGTCAATGACAGAGTGAGAGTATGTCAGTGTGACACATGCAGCAAAAGAGGCCTTGTGGCTCCATTTGCTCATGTTACAGGTCTTTGACTTGATCCTCCCTACTACCACCATCTTCTCCAACAACCAGTCCACAATAGCACTCATGAAAGACCATCAGTACCATGCTCATACAAAGTACATTGATATCTGATATCATTTTATTCACTGGGTTATCAAAGAGGGCAAAATTTGTCTAATCTATTGCCCTACTACAGATATGGTGGCCAACTTCTTCACCAAAGTGCTTCCCTTCCCAAAAGTCAAACATTTCACTTGTGAGTTAGGCCTCACCATGCTTTGAGGGGGAGTGTTGGAGTCAGCAAAGTGGTGTTGAGTATATCAAGCAGCCACCAAAATGCATACCTGAAGTGGTCAGGAGGTATGTAGGCTGAATGGAAGGCTAGCAAATTTCATTTTCTGCTTTTTCATATGACTTATATCCTTCCCATTGTTTCTCCATACATTATCCCTTAATGACAGCCTTTATTATAAAAGCTATATACTGTGTGTGCTTCTACTTCAGTACTTGTGTGTATTTCAAGTGACTGAAGTGAGTATTATGTATCTTACCTGAGTTGGATGTATATTAACTATGTTGGTACTTAGTTTATCTGTACATCTCTCAGGTATTAAATATACTAGTACTCATGCATATTTTGAGTGACTGAATTTATCTGTATATCTCTCAGGATCATCAATGTGGCTCTGAGTAGCCACCCACCCAGGCCTCTCATTCACTGTCAGTCCCCTCTCCCCATCAACAGTAGACACCAAATACATGGCTTTTATGAGGGCTATACAATAAGCCTTATGGCTATGCAAGTTCTTTGATGAAGTCAGATTATCACCCAATAGACCTGCTACTGTATACATGGACAGCTCAGGTGCCATCCCTGACATGAAGAATGACAAGAAGCATAGCTGAACTGAGCTTGTCAACTTCAGGTCTCACTCTGTCAAGGAAAAGGTAGAGCATAACCTAGTTGTCTTCTCATATGTCCCATAACATTGCCCACATTCTAACAAACCACTAGCCTGCAACACAACACTTTGATGCATGATGGGAATGGGAATGCTTATTGACCATGTGATAAACAGAGTGCTGAACCAGGGTGAGAGTTGAGCAGGATTGGGCATGCCATCACATCAGCACATCAAGCTTCCCAATTTGGTAGACTAGGAATGACACACATATATAGTAGAGTGGTATTTCATATTTTTCCTTCTATCTTACTTTTCTGTTCACTGGGTGAACACACCCTATTTCCTATTGTTGAGCTATTGATCATATAACTTTCCCCTGCTCACTTCAGTCATCTGCCACTACATGGAAGCCCTGAGGTGAGCCTTCCTCATCATTCCTGAGCTGTTCCATAACTTATGTCACATCAATTAGCTACTTACTGCTCATTAGGTGAATATATAATTGTTTGTCACTGCATGGAGGATTCTGAGTTACTTACTGTTCATTAATGTATACTTGAGTGGACTGGACTTCATATCAATTATGGTATTCTTTCAAACAGACCCCTATGTAGATTTCAGACTGCATTCTTGGACATCCTCATTATTGTAGACATTCCCATTGTTCTCCTGTAGATAGCTAAAACCATAGTACAGTACAAAAAACCTTGAAAGTCATGTAGATAGAGGAGACTCACTCACATATATATGTTCTCTCCTTTCTATCACTATTTGCTACTTTCCCCCCACTTTCACAATGCCTCTCCCTCTTACCAACTTGCTACTTGCACATACACCATATATCTACCTCTTTTACCATGTGACTGGCTGTCAAGGTCATTTAGCTGTGTACCCTGCTGAGCTCCTGGAGACTTACAAAGCCTTACATATGACTTATGAGGCAGGCAGCCATGTCCAAGGGGATTTTTTTTTAAATCAATATTAATTGCTGCAAACATTATCTACTACAAGAGCAGACACTGTCTATGACAAATGGAT
The DNA here is from genome assembly GCA_018524765.1 of Podaxis sp. AQ799166. Classification (NCBI taxonomy): domain Eukaryota; kingdom Fungi; phylum Basidiomycota; class Agaricomycetes; order Agaricales; family Agaricaceae; genus Podaxis; species Podaxis sp. AQ799166. The sequence continues at coordinate 8,195 of JAEUWQ010001514.1, read as the reverse complement.
GCATGGTAGCAGTCCCAATGGTAAAAGAGAAGAAGAAAGAAAAAAGAAAAAGAAGCAAAAATAACAAATTATAGGTGCCCAAACAACATGAATGAAGAGAAACTGATCACAGAAAGGCAGTCCATGGCCAAGGGAGAGTGAGCTGAGGGAGGTTAGCATGGGGAGGTGCATCAGCCCTTACAACCCCCAGAGGGGGCTTTCTTGGCCTCTGCATCACATTGGTATCTTCTGCAGATCTAGTTGCAGTCAAATCAATGTTGCCAGTAGGGGCATGGGCAGTCATTAGAGGGGTGGGTGCCTGAACAGCTAAGGCACTGGGGAGAGTGGGGGCAGGGATCTCCTGCTAGAGTGGGGGGGATGAGGGGGGGTTGCCTTGGGGTTGCCTTTGCAACACCTGGCTATGGAATGGTGAGAGGCCTCAGAGTGAGGATCCCCACAGAGAGGACACTTGGGCATATGAGTGCAGCAAGTATTGGAAGGATGTCCCCAGCACCAGCAGCACTGACACTGAGGTGTGCTAGTGTGAGCACAAGCCCTTTTGATGAGACAAGACACACTATTTAACATGATGTGTCTGTTGATGAGGGAGGCAGTGAGAGTGCCACATTGGGAGTTGACCAGGTCAATCCACACAGTGGTGGTGTCAGACTTGGCAGAGTTGTGAATGATGCACAAGTGGTACACATTAGTGGTGGGGAAAAAGGAGGAGGCTGAAGCCTCAGTATTGACTTGGTCAGCCATGAGGATGAAGCCATCAGCTATGAAGAAGGGAATGTCCACAATCTTGATAAAAGATCAGGATACAAGTAGGGTGACAATGGCATTCTTGAGCACAGAGGGGAGTGAGGTGACAATAGTGTTGAGGTCTGTCTGGGAGGGGACACTGCCTGTGGAGAAGGCAATGACACCAGAGTGAAAATGACCAGAGTCAACAGTAAGTGCTGACTTGACCCAGGTAAGTACTTGATTGAAGCGCACAATAAGGTATTGAAGAGAGATATGGGCACTAGCTAAGTCACCAGCACCAGCATCTAGGAAGAATTGCCACCAGGTGGGACCCTGGGTGGCAAAGAATGGATTGCACCATGTGGAGGGATTAGGGGCTGGAGGGCCAGTCTTGACATCATGTGAGGGAGGTCTGGGCCTGTTGTGTAGAGGCAGAGGGGCACATAAGGGAGATCTGGACTTATCATGTGGGGTAGGAGTCACAGAAGGGGGTTGAAGAGGTGCTGAAGCCTGGATTGAGGGTTGTATAGCAGGTGCTGGTTGTGTGTCTGCCATTGCTGAGTTGACCATTCCATGGAACAACTCATGTTGGGCATGTAGTTTACAAGCCTCAATTAGCAGAGCAGTAATACTATCTGCAGGGGAGGGGATGTGCCAGGCTGAGGGCAGGGTGCAGTTAGCAAATAAATTCTTTGACTCCAGTGTGAATATGAAGTCACAGAGGGCAGTGAATAAGTGAGGGTCAGCAGGGGGAACTGAATCCTCACTCTCATTAATGGCATGGAATAGTTGCATGAGAATACCTGAGGCAGTTTCTTCCTCTTTGTCATTGACCTTGGTAGGTATGGAGTCAGAAGGAAGAGTGGAGGGAGCAGCTTTAGGAGTCATCTGCTCAAAGGGTGGGAAAACAGGGAGATTTAGCTCCATGTCAGAAGTGGACCTGCTCTGGAGTATCCCAGTAGCATGCCCAGATGAAAATGAAGGAGAGGGAGTCTTTGGCTCAAATGCTGCCCTGATCCAAGCTCTTTCAGGGGGAGCCTTGTAGCTATTTGGATCTGGCTGGGAGGATGGAGTAGGAGGATGGTTTAAGTCCTCCAACATGCATGGGGGATGATACAATAAGTCTGACCAGCTTGATGAAGCTGGGTGTTGGTGTTGAGGGGTCTTGGGGACCTCAGACAAGTCAATGGATTGAAATTTATTCTTTCAATGGCCCATAATGCTATGAACAACCAATCACAGAAGGAGATGGTAGTAGTTGCTAGAAAAGGAAGGTGTTGTGCATGTCCAAAGGGATGGACATGGCAGTAATTCAGTAAGTTGTCTTTGATCAAAGTTTATAGTGTATCCTGACAAGCTGCACAGACATGGGATCCACAGCAGAACTCACATTAAAAAAGGTGTATATGTCCCAGCTGTGCCACATATCACAGGCAATATTGTAAATAGTAAGTTAGAAGCTAGTCTATATATCCAGCTTGCAAACAGCTATGTAAATGTCCCTCATAGCAAAGAGGAATGTTGGCTATTCCTTATATTACAATGTTAATCAGGACTGGACTGAAGCACTACCTGTGATGCCAAGTGCTCCTAACCCTGTTTTATGGGAGCTCAAACATGGTAAGAATGGCTGTACCTTGATTTGAGGGTGGCAAAGAAATTATATGCAACATTGAGTGAGGTGTTGGAAGAGAGGGAAGCTTTTAGTATCCAAGATGGTGGACTCTTGTCACACATCAGAGGATATGATAGCAAAGTGGTGACTGTGCAAATACCTACAAATAGCTTTCACTAGTAGACATCCTACTATTGTTGGCCCATACTTTGGACAGGCCCATACTTTGGATGAACAATTGTAACTTGCACAAAACTTCATGAGATACTCCAGAAAACTCTGGATAATTCTAGTGTACCTTTAAAGCATTCTATGCACAAATTTTACACAATACATTGAGTTTATGGTGAGAGTGGCAATGGGGTCCAAAGTAACACTTTGTCACTCTTGCTGACCTTAACCACATCAGAGCCTGAAAATATTTGATGCAATATGTATTGTGTAAGCCCAGAACCATGGTTGTGACATGTCTCCTAGCCCACAATTGCTAACTGACTTCATGCCCTGAACCAAGGGAACATGAGCCCACACCAAGAGAGCAGGAGAGTGCTGATGTGCTTATGAGGATGAGGAGTATGAGGCTTGACTAGCTCTTGCTGCACAAGGGTATTAAGATAATGTGTTTACATCTATAAGATCTATTGCAGAAGCACATCAGGTAAGTTCTTTTTATAGATGTACTCAAATCTTGTTTGTATTAATGATCTGGACTTCAGGTTGGAAAATCTACACTCACAGACAGGATTAAAGGCAAATACAAACCTGTCTGTTACTTCCATCAGGCTCAACAAACCCTCCTGAACAGGAGCAGGTTCTTGTTGACTGGGTTATTCTGCAAGCTCATTCAGCCACACCAATAGATGCCCATGATATTCAAGCCCAGGCAAGGGAAATCTCCAATGTGAGGGTTGGGTGGCACTGGCTCCATGGGTTCTTCTCACAACATCCTCAGCTTGTTATGAAGAAGCCTGTTAAACTTGATCCAAAGTGCCATGACAACTTCAACAAGTCCATTATCAATCATTATTTCAATGCCTATGAAGAATTGCATTGAACATACAACAACATACTGCCAGAACACATCTGGAACATGGATGAAAAGGGCATTCAAATGAGTGGGAGATAGAAGGGTAGTGGAAGGAAATATGTGTATTTGTGGAGCATAAAGAATCTATACTGTGTAAGCAGTGACAACCTCAAGCTGGTCACTATTATTGAATGTGTATCTGCTGCTGGAGACTCTATCCCACCTTCATTTATTCTGAGTGAGGGAAAGACTCCTGATTTGTGAACACTGATGCCTGATAAAATATCAAGGTATGGTTACTGTTTCATTCACATTGTGTTTTTTATTGATGAGAACCTATCACAGTATTGGCCAGACTCCAACAGGATGGATGAACAATAAACAGGCAACTAATTGGCTTCATAATGTGTTTATTCCATATACCATGTTGAAATGTATTGATACCACAAAGCTAATTGTTCTGATCCTTGATGGACATGAGTTGCATGAGCATTCTGGGCTCAAATGTGAAGTTTACTCAGTTGCAGGATGTGATATCATCATTTTCTGTTTTCTATCAAAGTGTACACACTGTCTACAGCCTCTCAATGTTGTCATCTTTTCACCAATTGGCTGGGCCTGGTGTAGTCACTGTGATGACCTCTACATCCAGAGGTGGGTCATCAATTGCTACAATGTGGTTCAGGAGTATTGTTAAGGTCTAAAATGCATATATGAATGCCACTTCTATTGCTCCAAGCATGTCTTCATCTACTGCAGCCCATGTCCCTATGTCATTCCCTGATGATATCCCAACTTCCCCTATTTCAATTCCAGATGACATCAACCCAGAGGGAAGTTCAGAAAGTGACACCACACAGACTGCAGAGCCTACTTTTGTATCATTGGATCTCATGTCTACTGATGACAATGATGATGGAGACTATACTGTAGATGTGGATGAAGGCATGGGTACTGATAGAGATGAGCTGGAGTCAAAGGGTGATGACAATATGTCAGATTCTGACTATTCTCATGAGGACCCATTAAACCACAGCCACATTATTACAACTTGGGCATCACTTCTGGCACAATATCTTGACTTCAACAATATTTTGGTCAAGATTGGCAATATCCCTTGCCACATTGATGAAGCAAAGTCACATGAGGAGTTATTTGAAGAAGTCTGGGAGCTCTGATCACAAGTTCAACAACTTGCTGAGGCCCTCCAAATGTGTGAGGCCTCTATCCAAGCTGCCAATGCCCACTGTACTATCATCAAGCATGCACTGTCAGATGTCCAACAACAGCTGGCAAATGTCAGCAATGCAAAGGAACAAGGATCATGAAGATCAAGGCTCATTTCTTAACACTGCCACAGCTCAAAGATCAATTCAATGCAGAAGATGCTAAGCACAAGAAGCAGGAAGCAATTCAAGCCACGAAGGATGCACAGAAGCAGGCTGAAGTTAGGGAACAAGAGCAGCTCATCACTGAAAATGCAGTCTCCATGGTCTTTGATCATCCTCTTTCATATTACAAGAGCCAAACTCAAATCCAATCCATTGCTTGTGCATTCAGTTTGTCTGAGGATGGAACAAGGGATGACATGCTGCAATGAATTCAGCAATACTTAGTCAATAATCTGATGCTCAAGACCCAAGAACACTTTACTGGTTTGTTCCTTGCTAAGGGCACTTGTGTTCAATGGCAGCCTCAGGTCCAGGCCACATCATTCCAAACATTGCCACCATCTGTTACCACTTACCCTCCTTTGACTCTGGTCATGCCACAACCTTCCAATCTTCCATTGTCAGTCACTGAGTACATCCCACAGGTATCTAGGTCAACATCTGCCAGGACATTCACAACACCATATTATACCCCATCTTCTAATGCAAAAATACTTAATTACAGGCTTCAGCACAATCACTAATCTTCTTTCTTATTCTTGGATACATACTCTTTGCATCCAGTAACTTATATAGAACAACTAATTATTCTTGCCTCATAGTGATTCAGTTCTGCAATTGATGGCAATGCTTCAGAGTTTGAAACAACATGCTTGGAATGCTGTGACTGGATGTGACTGTCTGAAGTACAGGCCAACAATAGTATTGATTATACAGTGATTAGCCATCACTTGATACAGCAGAATAAGATATTTTTTTTCTGCCTGTGTTTTGGCAACAAATGTCAAAGAAATATGTATACTTATAGTAAATTGTATCCTACATAAGAATATGGTATTAAATTAGAAGGTATCTGTAAGGTTAGAATGCTATTCCACTTCCACTGCCTGAAAGTGTCAAGTCTGCATTTACCATCACTTGACACAATGTAATGTGCATGTGACACATCCATATCAGTCCAATATCTCCCTGTCCCAGACACCTCCTCCATCAATCTCCTCACAAAAACCCATCTCCTGCATGACCTGGGCCTTGATTTTGTCCTTCTTTGGACAGCAAGGGGGGCTTGGGGAGGTTTTTGCACAAAATGCCCTGCTCCAAGAGTTGTTTTTGCAATACCTCATGTTCTTGCTTCTGCTTCCCCCACTCAGCAGTTATAGCTTTCCATCACACTTCCACAGCATCCTTCAAAGCCCATTGACAAGTCCTAGACTCTTCCCTCTCCTCCTTCTCCCTCTCCTCCTGTGCAATTTGCTCCTGCTGCTGCTGAGTCTCATTGATAAACTCCTCCTCTGTCAGACATCTTTCTTGGCCACCTAGAAACAAGACTGTTTGATCATCCTTCCCCTTCTATTCTCTTACTTGAAGGACCTGGTTTAGCTTGTAGAGGTGAAGGTCCTGTATGATCATCTTTGCATGGTTCCCCTGGATAATATCATTCTGGGCTTGGATTTGCTTCTGTGCTTCCTGAAGACTTGATTCAAGGTATGCAACCTGTTTCTTGAGTTCCTACTTGGTCTAATAGGTCCCATTTAAACCTTTGACACATATGAGAGGTGATTCAGCCACAGGAAGGTCATCTGTATGCTTAAGAACAGGCAAAATAATGGGATGTGAGGAGGTTATGGAGTGGTCAGAGACAAGGTATGAAGCCAAAGTCACAGATAATGATGTTGTCAACAGCCTGACACATTTTGTAGGTGTGAGGTCAACTCCAGTGTCATTGCAAGCCCATCTTCATGAAGGAGATACTGGGGGGATTGAGTCAACAATGGTTTGTGTAGTAAGTTGATGTTGTAACCATTGTTTTTTGGAAGGCAGTCATAACAAAGTGAACAGGGGATAGCTGTTGGAGGGGAAAGGACCCTTTGGTAGAAGTCAGAAGGCTTGGCTTCATTTGTTGATCTGAAATCACTTCTGGATTGAAGGGATGAACTCCAGTGGCTTTGAAAGTGGCTTGGATAGTCTCCAATGTGAATGCTTGGATGAAAGCAGTCCTAAATACACCTGTAAAATCAGATTTCAATAGTAGTCAGTTGTTTTTGGCTTTGAAATGATTGATTTCTTTCTTTCACACATCTTTCATACAAGCAAAACAGACAACATCAAGGCCTTGGAGAGCATGAGTATAGTGAGGAGGGTAACTGAGGATCAAGATGTTGTTATTGCAAGCATATTCCAGGAGCTCCTGGGTGTAATGGGATTTGTGTCCATCCAGGAGAACTCAAGTTCATCCATTAGCTTTGTCTCAGGTCTGATGATCAAAATTCTGCTCAATCCAGTTGCACCCCAGTTCTCTGTCAGTCCACCCATTTGGAGAATGTGCAATTCTAATCACCATTGTCAAACATTTAGATGTTGGTTCATGAATGATAGGAACTTATGCCATATGTGCAATATTATTGTCATTCCATTTTTTCATGAAATTCCATCCCTTGTAGATAATCATAGGTTGCAGAGCTGATCCATCTGCACAGATTGTCACCAAAACAGTGACATTTTCATGATTAGTGCCACCCTGCTTGTGTTGTGTTTTAGTCCCTCAAGAATAATAGACACACTCCTTGTTTGAGTGGGAAGGTGTAAATCCACTTTCATCCATTCCATAGATGTTTTCCAGAGGAATATTGTTATCAACAATATATTTCTTGACCAGATCAAACCATGCCTGTTTGACATCAATGTTAAGTGTACATGCACATTGCATATCCAGTGGTTTACTCCAGATAGTCTGGAGTACATCTTTATGACAATCATGAAAGCCATTGATCCAGTGCTCCCCAAGTGGTGGCTCCCCTTCCTTCTGTACAATGGCATTTGCATATTGTGCAATTTGATCCTGATTCATAGGAAACCCACGATCTGCTGATTCAATAATGAAATCAACAAGAACCTGTTCCTTTGCTCAACTAAGTCACTACCATGAAGCCATGTATTCCTCCTGTGTTCAGTCTCCATTGACATGATGGGCCAAGCTCTTCATAGAAACATCAAATTCACTCGCAATTGCCCATAGTCCCCTAGGTTTCTGTTATGAACCGTCCCAGCACACCCCATCGCAACTGCATCTATAATGCCTTAGTCCACGAGCTTGGACTTCCTAACACCTCCCACCACACCACTCAGGATACACATACGCCAGATGAAGACCCCATCCGTTATCGCAACGAAGCCTTCACCAACCGTCGTCTTCCTGGCCACACATCCTTATTCTCTCAAGACTGGCTGACGCTGTTACGGCCCAGGCCAATCTAAGCCTGAATCCTACCGAATAACATTCAAACATAGCTAAAAAGCTAGTACTTCGGTTAGGGAGGGCAAGAGTCACCCTACTCAGCAAAGCCTAAGGAATTAGCAACGCCCACCAGCATCCAAAAGAGATCTAGCTATAAAGACCCCACTATCCTTCCTGATGACTGACTAGCTGCGACTATGG
>JAEUWQ010001521.1:0-12368 GCA_018524765.1 Podaxis sp. AQ799166 | reverse complement strand
CGACTTGACTGCGAGATTATTGAACTTACGTGCATCTCCTGATCAAGGAGCTTGTGGCCGGGGATGTTGACCGTAGTAGGTTCAACATTGCGAGCACCCTTGTAACGCAAGATAGCAAGGGTGAGGTTGGGATTGACTGACGAGATAACAGGTTAGTGAGATGGCCTAGTAATACTTGTGACATGTCAGACTCACAGTTCGGATTTCTTGCTGGGCTACCACCGGTAGGAGGAGCTCGGATCCAATAATTATTGACCGGTTGATTAGCATGAAGGACGGCTGAGATACGCTGAGCAGCATAAATATCGATGTTCTGGACCTCTACGGGATCGTGCTCGATTCCATCAGCCTCGATGAAGGTCAAGTTGTGGTTGTCAACGGAGAAAGTGAAGAACGGCCTGCAAGAGAGAGCAAAAACGCGGAGCCTGTAGCGCTTGCCCTGCTGAACGTTGACAACAGCGTATGGGACTGTAGTCGATCAGTTGTCTGTGGACAAGCACATAAAACAATGATGGCATGTTGCTCACCAAGAGGACCTCCATTGAAACGGCCTCTCCCATTAATCAGACCAGCGTCTTGTACACTGCGATTATCCTACGTGTGAATCCTCGAAGCACGGTTGGAGTTCGATACGGACTTACGGAACAATACCAGTCGAGAAGAATTCGTTATTCCCCGCTGGGGCAAGGATGTGATACCACTCAGACAGGGTAATAACAGTATTCTCGTCATCGACATCATAGAGGTGCCTCAATGGATCTTGCGGGTCTACAGGGAGGGTTAGAAACAATCGACTCTTGCGAAGATGGGAAGTAAGTCACCGTAAATGACGATGGCGCCACGCAGACCGTCGCAGTATTGAGTAGACAAGTGAGAGTGGTACCAATAACTATAGACTGGATTAGAAGGGAGTCACAGTGGATAACTCAGTCTGATACGTACCCCCCAGTTTGACCCGCAGTGTCGAAGTCATAGACAAAAGTCGTGTTAGGTGGAATTGGGCACTGGTTGACAAAGGCGGGTCCGTCCATGTCCGAGGTCCTTGCTTGGAAGAGCCCATGCCAGTGCTATAGCATCATCGGCAATCATATAAGAACCGCCTGGATGGGAGTAGTCAACTTACGATCGAGGTACTACGCCTCATGAGCGGGCTAGTCAGTTTGTTATGAGTCGGAATGACCAGGCGATCTCCCTTATGGGCAGTAATGAGAGGAGCAGGATATTGCCCGTTGATGAGAACGGCGCTGTAGCCAAGCACGAGTAAGCAAACTTTTCGGTTTGAAACAAGAAAAACTTCATACTCTCGTTCAAAGCCGTCAGGGGCCACTTTGGCATTGACGACATTGAACTCCAGCCTTCGGGTAGCAGCGAACACGCTCGGCGAAGCTGCTAAAAGCAGAGATAGAACAGACGAGAGTCTCATTGTGACGCTTGTCAGTGGTTTTGCTGGAAGGATGGGGGCTTTTTATTCCTGCAATGAAGTTATTTTCATCCTAAGGCAAGATTCAGGGATCATGTGTGAGGATTGAACGAGGGAAACGGATGAAATATTCATGAAAGACGTGAGAGAGAATTGGTGACACGAAAACAAAGCGTATTGGGTCCAATAGAAGAGGAATTACTCCCCAAAAGGCGGTTGTAAACCTCTTTTCCTCACTGAAACTGGTCATAATATCCGGTTCAGCCCTTAAGAGGATGATCCTTACTACCAGTGTTGGTGTTTGAGCATTCCCTAGATGTCGGCTGTCCGACTACGCGTCGTACGTCTGCTTCAATCAACTAAAACTAGGGCAGTTACAATATGAGTTGAAAATTCGTGCCATATGACTGGCTGGCTAACATTTGACACGTGCTCGTACACTCTCACTAATCTCCAATCAAGCCGTTTGAGGTTGTCTCAAGACATGGCGGCATGATACCAGATCGAGCTCCAGAAATGAGCACCTCATCCAATGTGGTTAACGGGAATGTTATACATCCCATAAAGACCCCCCTCTGAGAAGACTATTTCGCGCCGCCTTTCATACCGTGAGGACCCACAGATTGCCTGATTTGATGTAGTGATGTTACCTTCCCGAGAACTCGAAAGACGTGTTGGCTCTAACTGCGCCATCTGCGCAGCAGGCTCCGTTGGAGATTTTAAACTTGGCGGTCCTCGCCCCTGGGTGCCTAAGCCCACTCCACAGTTGCGACCATCGGTTCGGGATGGTACGCGCTCCCCTAAAAATAGTTCTCATCGTGTGATAAGCCTGGGGCCTGAGGTAGCCTGATAACATCTATTGTAGGGGCTTCGCATGCATAACAGCACGTTCTCCCAAGTGTATCATATCAGCTCCTATAATTGAGGGGATATTCGTCAACTCGCCTTGTAAATGACGAGCTGGAGGTGATGATGCTGCGGTAAAAATAGATCCAGGAACTATTCAAACAACAATTGCTTCTCAGGAATTGCTCGGCTTGATTTGTTGCATGCGGCCAAGGCTTCTGCTATGTGCTTCGGGCTCACACGATGTGGCGCCTTCAGTCCCTGAGTGAGAAACACGGAGTTCTAGGCCAAAGTAGGTCATATAGGATGAAAGGGAATCATGGCAGTATTATCTCCTTATCCATATCCAATACAACTTATTGTTTTGGATTGTCAGGGACAAAGAGTAGTAGCAGAGGGTGGCATGATAATTGCAAAAATTCCTTACCACCACGTGAGGTCAGAGGTAGGAGGTAGTTTGCATGAAAACCAGCCAACGGATACTTACCACTAGTAATTTTTATCCTGGAGTTAAGTGCGATGATCAACAAGAATGGCAATCAATTTGAAATTAGTGGTCAATGTTTTGTCTGGGAGGCTTGGTGACATCAGTACCCCAGAATATCACCTTCTTTCTTCTAATACCAGCAATCTCCTATCATAGGGTAAAAGCTATTTCCATACGCTTGGGAAAAGGAACAAGAGGTGGTCATTGTCGTCGGATATGGTGTAGTGGCTAACATTATCGCCTCTCACGCGATAGCCCGGGGTTCGATTCCCCGTATCCGAATCTTTTTACTATCTAAGTAACCAGTTGGCATTCTTACATACCTACGCTCATTTACAAAATCCGATTTACTCAACAAGTTGTTGCCCATTATCTCGGCGTATGTACTTATCAAACCTTCTGTTCTCCACTATCGCCAGGTTGCCGTGATTGTCTGCGTTCCTGACGTGGTGGTCTTTGCTTGTCTGTTCGGATCTGACTCCCAGACAACCTATTGTCGGTCATTAACGCTGGTCAAAGATTTGCGGCAATGATGCGTAAACTCACAGATCCATCTGTCTCCTTCCTAATGAATTTGTACTCAAATGACGTGTTCGGGGGGAGATTGACAGTTATCTTCCAGACGGGATAACTCGCAGAGGACAGCGCAATCTGTACAAACCGCAATCGTCAGTAGATTTACACATCTGAGAGCAAAGGGATCACAAACCGACGAGTCAGGATCCCAAGATCCTAATTGGGAGATACTTCCGACGAGGAATATATTTTCTCCAAACACCGTCTCAGCCGTCTCCTCAAAGCTGACAGCAACGCTTCCTCCTCCCCCTCCACTCCCACTCCCACTTCCCTTCGCTCCAGTATGAATCGCAAGGGCATCTCTAGCTCGAACAGTCGCCGTGAACTTGCCTCCCGAAACCGTAAATCTACACCGAACACAGATCACTCAGCACCACACCAACAACCACAATCACAACAAACCACTCGGAAAAAACATTGAAACTCACGAAGAGCCGGTACAAGACCCTCCATTACTCTTCCCACTAATCACATCACAATACGTCCCATCAGGCAAAGACGTCGTAAACGTTGAGCTCCAAGCTGAATCTGCATTATTGATCGCAACAAAGCCCAGCGAGCCCCGACCGAAAGCGATTTGTTGGGATTGCGGTGAGACCCAGTTGGTGATTGGTGCGGAACCGACGTTGTTGTGGAACCCGACCATTCCTGTGATGGCTATGAAGCGGTGTTGGCAGAGCCAGCCATTTGCGCCGCCCGTGGTGCTGCAGGTGCCTGCGCCTGGAATGGGTGAAGGGTTAATTACATGTGGGTTCGGGTGTTTTGGGAGAAGTCGAGGAGACGTACCGTTGTTGGGGGCGCCATCGTCGTTGTTGGAGATGGTGTAGCTTGATATGATTGTGGGTGTTCCGTATGGGTGAGCGAGGGAGAAGATCGTTGCGGTGATATAAGTGTTTGACGGAGAGTCGTATCTAAGCGAAGCCCCGTTCTGGATGAGACCTAAGTATGGAATTGGAGGGGGATGTGGGGGAGGGACGTACCCGCTCGGTGTCGTGGTTGGCGACAAAGACGTTGGCTTGGCTGCCGGGGACCCAACCTCGGTTGTCCAGGTTCTGGAGGCTGGAGATACCTCCACCGGAAAACGCATCTTTTAACGCAGTAGTGTAACGGAACCTTTTGGGGTGTAAGTCCGCGTCGGGTTAGTGTTTGGTGAAATTACTTACTCCTGCACATCACCATTTCCAACGTACTCCGAAGGCTGGATGGGCTCACCAGCACCAAAGATGACTTCCTGTGTGATATAAGGTTTCCTGGATAGCCTACCCAAGATGTTCGAGATATCGCCAGCAGGGATATCTGTGCAAGTCACCTCGTCATCACATACAACGACAGTCAAGAATAAATGGGACGTACGTTTAGAAGCGTCCAGCCGGAAACCATCGACACCGAGCGACAATAGATCATTCCCATATTGCGCAAGTCGGCCTCTCACATATTCCGTATCGGTAGCGAGGCTTTATCACCAACACCCAGCTTTCAGTACAATCTAATCTTATTAAACATAATGGAATGAATGTGACTCACTCAGCAAGGTTCACAAGCTCACACGTCTGCACCTCCACTCTGTTCCCGTAATTCACTATGTCGTCACCGGGCTCGAGTCCACAGTGATGGAAATCCTGAGTCTGGTAGATTCCCGGATAATTATAATGAGTGAATGAGCTTCCGCCTACGCCTGTCCCAGAATCTGATCCAGCCATATGATTGAAGAGCGTGTCTGTAGGTGATATAAATAGTGGGTTATTAGGCCTAATTTGGCTTGTCCCGGGAAACCCGAGTGGGTCTAACCTGCGATAACACCCACTCCAGCTTTGTGGCACGCATTCACCATACTAGGAGAGGGGAAAGGTTCAGTCAGTATCTGGTTAGGGAGCTGGAAGAGTGGTAGTGAGACGAACTTTTGGAATTGGGATCGGTTCCCTCGTTTGGAGTTGAGATTGTAGGAGACGGGTTGGTAGTCTGTCCACCACTGGGGTCCTGATACGTGCTCTTGTGGAGGACTCACTGTAACCTTATTATCAGAGTCGTGTTGGGGATATACACTGTTTGGGTGATGGATTACCTTGAACGAAACCGTATCCATTCGGTCCAATGAAGTTCGTACACTCGGCCGCGATCGAGTCCCAGTTCCATTCGAACATCTGAATTATAACCGTTTTCGAACCGCTTGGCGCTCGTTTATTGAGAGTTGCATTGAAAGGTGTTGGTGCTGAGAACGCCAGGGAGGCGAGAAAAAGGAGGGTTAACCACTTCATCGTCGACTCTTGTGAACCGACGAGTGCGACAAGTGGATTCTGGTGTTCCAGGACATTGGGAAGGTCGCTTTATATGTCACTCGTCTTGCATGGAAACAGAAGCTGGTTCTGGTGCAACGTTGCATGGCAGTTCCAGCAATAGCACACATTCGAGGATAACTGTACTTGATTGAGGAGTCGAGTCGCATGCCACCGTTTTTCAAGTGAACCCGGTTGCCTTCTGATGACGCATGACCCAAATCATGGGCCCTCTAGCATATGCAGAATATACCCAGCAACTTGTTCTTTCTGAATTGAGGTCGCAACTAGCCACGCGGAAAACGAGTAACATGATACTCGCCGGGGTTTAGAAGATCAAACCCACGGGAACTGTCGCATATATTCGCTCCAAGTATATCCAAAGAGGTGAAGAAACTCGAGAGGTGATTCTCAGGTAGGTAACTGATCGACAGGAGGTCACTTGACGTCGTGGGTACTCGGGCTCGGGCTCAAGCTCGCCTGTTGAACAACTGACCGCTGATGTCATTCGCTGAAAGACGGGAGACAACGTGTGCCTTTGCAAATCTAAGGCCGACGGTTTGCGGGAGGGACAGAGGTGATCAACTGAAGATTAAACGTTGCGCCGTGCTTGTTATCAAGACGGACTATCAGCATCTGTGTGAACTGGGTTTAGGCCTCCGATATATCCACGCAAGCAGGGAGAATAGAAGTTGTTTCGCGCATCTCGCGTCAATCACGAAAAAGAATAGGAACGAGGAGCCGCGGGTGAGTAATCACTGGTCACTGAAGTGGGAAAGCCGGTGGTATTCATTGAATAACGAAATGTGTATTTTCGGCGACTGCGCATATGTCGTGGAGCAAAATCCACGTGGTTAGTCTCCAAAGCCCGTAGTGCGAGGGTCGCCTTCGACTGTTGCCTGTCCAGAACGTCCAAGAACTCCGAGAGGCTGTCGAAGTCAACACGGGAAGGGGGAAAAGGAGATGAAGTTGGCTGAATGATATCGAGTACGCACGTGAAATCAATTACGTGGCGCATCACGCATGACGTTGTGGGCTTCCGTGTTCGCCAACGCCAAGTTGTTTCCGGCTGGCCATGTTCAGACACATTCAACGAGCGACCAGGGCCACGAGAGTAGTCTCGACAACAACGAAAAGCGGGGTGAGCTATCCTAATCCTGCAAGCCAAAATTCCACCAAATTAACTGAACAAAGATAGTTCGTCCAACCCGCACCCTCGGCCTGTACCGAAGCCGTACGGTCCCAAAGGTTCAAATAGTCCCCGCTCCGCGTCTGGGACCTCCGTATGCCCGTCAATACACAACATCTGCGAATGATGACTCCGCAAAGCCCTCTTCTGAACAACCTGAGAACCCGCAAGATATTCCCTGGATAGACTTCCTTGAATCCGCTGCCAAGGCCCCATGGCTCCCCTCAATTCCGCCAGACTTCGAGGACAGACTTCGGCGCGCGTACTCGCTCTTATTCCATATCATTATCTATCTTGGGCGCCCTCTCAGCAACGACATCAAAGAGGCTGAAGAGGCCACTCAGCAATTCCTCCTCGTGAATGAGCTGTTCGTTGTCACATCCTTTGCTCACTAGCATATAGGCCTTCAACTCCGCACCAGTCTCAACTGAATCTGAAATTGGACGCGCTCGACATGCTATTGCCGTTCTGACAAAAACAATCACAAACGACATTACTTCCGTTCCTCAATCTGCCGACCTTCGTTCCAAGCACTCCCAGATATTTGCCCTTGCTGATGCATTGGTACCACTATGTGATGTCCATCTGCAAGAAGTAGAGCAAAACACAACACCCCCCACCGGTGATGTCATTGACTCGGGGGGCAAATGGCAAGACTTTTGGGCCAAAGCTCAACACATTATCCTCACGCTCGGTGAGGCGTTGGATAAAGACGGATATGGTATCAGTGAGGAACTGGCAAGAGAAGCAAGGGCCGAACAGGAGAGGAATGAGAAGGAGCAGACTACAGGAGAGAAAAAGTAATGTCGGTATGATCATCCTCTGTCGTATTCGTGTGTAATACCAACCGTCTGTTATCTTCTACTGCTGGCACAAGAAGAAATTAGCTCCAACGAGCTTGAGCCCGTACGATCAGCAACTTGATTGCATTCCAGCTCCTCCACCCTTCCAACGTTGTCCCGTATTCAGCAGCACCTTCTGGAATCGTCACGCCTCCCTCATGTTCCTCAAACAACAGGAAAGCTACGTTTCGAGCACATCTGATCAGAAGAGATCTGTGCATATATCGGCTATTGGATACTCACTATAGCGGTGAAGACCACTGCCAGGGGGAGGACCTGGCGCACGGTACGGAGTCGTCGCAGGCTTGGTCTTTGATGCATACACAACATCCGCGGCGCCAGACTGGACGTTCGGGATTTGCAGTCCCGTCACCTACACAGTACATCAACGATCACTGCCCACAACAAAACAAAATTCCCTTAACACGACATACCACCCAATGTCTCCACTGCCTATACTTTGGCTCGGCTCTGCTTGGTGCGTCTGGATCTGTCATCACAAATGTATACTTGACCTCGCCCGGTATATTCGGCACGTTTAGTGGCATAATCTTGACATTGGGCTCTTCGAGGACATTGGGGAGAGGGATCTCATTCCCGAGGAGGGTAGAGGCGGTAGAGGGCCAGATGATGGTGAAGAGGACGGTAGGGGTGAATGTCTCTTTGACATCGGGGGGGAAGTACATCGGGGATGAGTTGGGAGGAGGAAAGTGCGTTAAGAACTTGGGATGGGGTGCTCATTTGGTCGTTGGTCGTGGTGGTTGTGGTTTGGGCTTCGTGGATGGGGGTTTCATGTGAGGATATGGGTGTGGAGATTAGAGATTGGGCTGCGGCCCGCGGTCCGCGAGGTCCGGATGAAGGGATGTCATTCGTCATTTGCCTTCCATATGCCAACTCCTTGGGCCCCTCTATTTAATACAGGCCGCTCAAAGCTGCTGTGTGCTTACGCATACCTCCATGCTCTGCATACTCCAGATTGCAATAGATCCCAGATCGCAATAGACCTTTTAGACTGGCAC
The DNA here is from genome assembly GCA_018524765.1 of Podaxis sp. AQ799166. Taxonomy (NCBI): domain Eukaryota; kingdom Fungi; phylum Basidiomycota; class Agaricomycetes; order Agaricales; family Agaricaceae; genus Podaxis; species Podaxis sp. AQ799166. The sequence continues at coordinate 3,716 of JAEUWQ010001521.1, read as the reverse complement.
CATGTTCAGCGTGCTGTCCGCAACACGCATATGTTTGATTTATCTCATTCTGATTACTCGGGGACCTCACCTCCCAAAAACGTTAGCATTACCATTGCTGGCATTTCAATTGGCAATGGGGATCGGGCGTGTCCAAGCGGGTTCGTTTTGGTCACATGCATTCTACACGTTCCCAGATGTGCTGCGGAATAGGTCGGCACTATGCCAGAGACCTATGCTACTCAGCACTCGAACACCGACGAGAACATACTCAAGGAAGGTTCTTGTACAGGATATGTGCGCTCCGTCCCTCCATATGCTTTCGTCTCTCTGTCAAGTTTGACGCTCAACAGGAGGAGCAATATATATGCGGTAGTTCATCTGGATTGACATCCAACAAACACGATGTTATTACTTTCCCTCTTTCTCGCTTTCACTACTGCTCAAAGTGCGCCCGTTGGCTCAGCAGTAACTGAGACACTTGACATTGATCTCGCTCCCTATCATTTTACCTTCGGACGAGAACTTCCCGAGTGTCTGAAGCTGGGATCATACCGTACAATTTCCCAAATTCTTTGGAGCTGCCTCGCGACAATGTTTGCGTGTACCTGGTGCTATACACCCGAACTTGTCTGGACCCAGGGACTCCGGATTTCAGCGCCTCAGGAGGCAGATCGTCACGATGATTTGCGCGATTATTGCACCGGAGCTGATAGCGTGTTGGGCGATGAGGCGGTGGTTTGCGGCCAGAGTGATTAAGAAGGAGTTTAATGATTGTTTTCATGGCGGGGGTAAGCCTCCTTGCTCATTCATAGAAGTGCATTTGTTGGTCGCAGAACAGTTGATCCCGAATTATCAATCACCACAAAAATCAAGCAGTGGTGCACCGGTCCCGAGGAGACTCCCAAGAAGGGCTGGACTCTCATGCATGGGTTCTTCGTGCAGATGGGAGGGTTTGTGCTATACCATGGTGAAAACCACAAAGGTCCTGACTTTCAAGCGTATGCTCAAGTCGATCGTGAACAGGGAGATAGACGTCCCTTCCACTCAAGGAGAGGACATTGCCGACAAGGGCAAGAGCGATTTCCTGACAAAGTCACTCGTACTCGTACAAACGACATGGTTTGTCACCCAATGCATGGCTCGATGACGTTTGGGTCTGCCCCTGGCAGAGTTGGAGGTGTTGACGCTAGCTTTTGCCGCGTTGAATGGCATCATATATATCATCTGGTGGGATAAACCTCAAGGAGTCCAGGTCCCAATCAAGCTTCCGTTGAAAAGTACCCAGGGATCTCTTCTAGTGTGCCAGGGAACGTCTCTCAGGCCCCTACGTAACACCTCTGGGCCTAAATTCACACAATCCCACATAGTCCACCTACATTGTAATGAGTGACACGAACCAGCGGGCACATACAATGTAGTGACTCAAGTGGTCATAACGGGCCCGCTGGCTTCACCGGGAACTTCCGAGGCTCAGTACCATAATCGGCAAACATGGGTACCGACGTCACGTTTGCCCAGCAGAGGACTGGCACTTGGGCAAATGTATCACTGTGCCGGCTATGAACACCGGCACAAAGCTGGCAACCACCTGCCATCGATTTAACTAAGAAATATTTAATGAGTCACTCATGTGTTAGTGCCAAAATGATTCTTGCCCTATGCAACATTACAAGTCTGTATCATGTGAAAGCCTAGTATTCTGAGTGGTGCCGTGATCAATGTCAACTATCTTCTTCATTATGTCCTGCTGAACCAACACATCAACATGCTCGCCAAGTTCCATAATTGAGTCTCCAGCATGCTCAATTGCCCTGAGCTTCTGGGACTTGGAATGATAAAGGTGATGGGCTGCATCCTTGTAGCTTAAGCCATATTGCTGCTGAAGAGCTTTGACCTCAGCATGAAGGGCGAGGAGTTCGCGCTCCGTCAAGCCCTAGAAGGCAGGGTTGTCAGTTGCTGGTTAAGCTGAAGTAGGAATGACTGACCGGCACAACAGGTGCCATAATTTTTCCAGCATTAATCAAGAGGTAGGGAAGTCTGTCCCTTGACTGCGGCTAAGAACAATGTTGAAGTGAGATAGATTGACAAAATTGAGCTAGATTGCAAATTATCGGCATTCGAGCCAGCAATAGATGCAGTAACGACAGGGGGATCTGGAGTAAGAGCAGTGCCAATAACAGGACTGGCAATAAGGGCGGGCTCTAGAAAACGACCAGCAAGAATCAAGGACCAGCAACATTGCTAGGCAAGGATGGACCACTGGCAACAGCACCGATGGGTAGACTAGCACCAGCAACAGCACAAGCAGGAGGTCGGAACTGGCAAAGAGGTGACAACAGTCGGGAGGAAGGAAGAGGACTTACACCACTGGCAGCATGATTGGCCATGAGATTTCTTTTCATGGCCTCCGAGTCCAATGCACTTTGGGTGGCATCCTTGAGGAATGAGGGAACCAGGTAATGTTCTCCTTCTGTGGTGGTGCATACGGTAAACGATGTTGGCATCTCAGCAGAGAGCAACAAGTCCTTGGAAGTTGGGGCTGAATCCATGCAAATGGGCTCTGGCAGTAGGGGGAAGGCGTTTAAGATAGATCACCAATTATCTGGATTGTTCAGCTAAAAGATATAACTCGATCACACGTGTGGTGAGCTTAATGTGAATCATGTGATTGTATTTAAACAAAGGGCAACAACAAAGTTAAAAAATTTTGATACAACTTGAACCATCACCATCGGCATCCACCTCATCCTGATCATGTCCAAAGCAACTGCTGCTGAAATTTCGCAAATGCTCGGGAGATTGGAAGATTGATTTCGGCAGGCAGTGCATGACAGCAGCATTGTAGAGGTCATGAAGAGAAGCAAGAAGGAGATGGTGAGTGTAGTTCTTCCACATGCAGTTCACATTTTCTAACCACCTACAGCTGGATGTATTCGCCCATTCGAACAGCACCGATGCCAATATCAAGGCTGCATTCAAGAAACATACGTTCATAATGTTTATCATCATGGACTGGCAGAAAAATGGAAAAAAACCCAGTTTTGCCAACCGAGTGCGAAAGCAGTTGTCACGGTATGAGGCCAGAAAGGTAAGTGACATGTCCTGCCACAACATATACTACACCTGACATGTTTCCAGGAACATAGTATCAAGGGTGCCGAGCAACGCAAAGGATCCCCGGCACCTGCGGCAATGCGGCAAGAGGGGTCCTGAACTCTGCCAGTGCAAGTCCCCACAGAAATGAACACGGTGCTGCTTGAAGATGAGCCTGTGCAAGTGGAGGTCCAACAGCAACAACCGGCAAAGGTCACAACTGCAGCATCTTGATGACTGGCATCACAACTTCCAGTGCCAGTGGCAACAACAACAGCAGCAGACCATCCTATGGACATAGATAAGGAAGCAGCCCCACCGGCAAGAAGCGATGGCGCGCCTAAAAATCCAGACAAAACAGCACCAGCTCCATCAGCAATGCCGGCTGTTAGGGGTAGCTAGCTGCAGGCAATGCCGGTAGCAGGACTGAGCCGGCACAGGGAGAAGACACCACAAGTAGCTGTGGAGTTGCCGATGGAGGTGTCTTTGGATACCAATATGAATGAATACCAACTGTCTGACAGTTCATTGCCACTATGGGATCAGAAGCATATGGGTAAAGCACGGCATAATAGGGGAGACAAGGGGCAGGACCAGTTACACAAGAAGGGGAAAGGGAAGGCAAAGGAAAGGGAGGGAGG
>JAEUWQ010001524.1:0-12004 GCA_018524765.1 Podaxis sp. AQ799166 | reverse complement strand
GAAATATGTTAAAAACATGTTATTAACGTGTGAATTTGAAATATGTTTTTAACAAAAGAGTTTTTAACCCAGCCCTATTTGTGGGTTAAACATACCACATTTTCTCTTCTACGTGCCGCATGCTGATGCTACATACGCTTTATCAGTATCGACAGCCATTAATGGTCGTGCGAGGTCTGCGACGTAAATAAACTGCCGGTCTTGTAGGGTTTGTCAATAATGACTACGAATGAGCACCGCCGCACGCCTCCTGTTTGCCTTCACGCGCCTCAGGTACACCCCTGAACCTGATTGCGTTCCTCCTGTCACCAGAAAAAATTGGCAATCCAGGCAAATTCCCTCCTAGAACGCGGCACAATTTTATTACGGGCACGGCCAAAAATGCCATTACGCGGACTGCAACGTTATCAAAGCCTTTTTGGGACAAGCTTCAATTTACTAACCCTGTAAATATTCATCCACCGATCCCCAATGTTCCGAAAAACCGTGCGACTATTGCCAGCAAATGCAAACTTTAGGCCTGCCACAGAGGTATTTAAACCCGGGGGACTGTTAGTTAACTTTTCAACCCACTTTGCTTCGGCCTTGGGATTGGCTATTTCGCGTTTGTGCACGCTCTCTTCGCCTCTTTCCTCTACTCAACTCTCCTTGCGTCCGAAATGACTAACGGTGGTGAATTCTGGTTGGCTTACCAGTTCGCATCTCGCGGCACTGCAGCTCCGACCACCCAGCTCATTGAGCTTCAGCACCCCCACCAGAAGCTCATTGACCTCGAGGATGTGTTGGAGTATGGTATGTCGCTTTCTCCATGTCCCCTCGTTTGGGCGACTTTATTGACTTTCAGCTGCCATGCGTTGCGTCGTTGACAATGACTTGTTACGAACGGATATTCAAGTCTTCCGCCAAGGTTTCGTTGAGGCTCGTTACCGCCCTGTCTCGACTTGGGTTCGCAAAGACGGTGTTCCTGTCCGCCCTTCGGACGTCGTTGACGAGCTCTTGAAGCAAGGCGTTGGCAAGTGCGCTGAGACTGCCATCAAGCTCGTTGTTGGTATGTGCCTCCGTTACTCATTGGCGCATTCTAGCACTAATTGACTCGCAGAGGATATGCCGACCACTTTGTGGTTCACTTATCACTACGTGCACAGTCCGACCGCCAAGGTCTCTACCCAGCGCGTCCGCTTGAACCAGGGCATCAAGTTTGAGCATCTTGCTCATCTTACCAACTACGTCTTTGCCCAGGGATACCTCCCTGCGCACTACAGGCCTCTCGTTCACTGGCAGACCCAGTGCGGCAAGAAGCTTACTGAGGATGTTCATATTATTGATGTCCTGGGTAACGGCCATGGTGTCACTGAGGGCAATGCCATTAAGCTCGTTATTGGTTAGTCTTGGTCCATTCTGGTGTTGCACTGAATTGCAACTTAGCTTTTCCCTCGCAGATGCTCACCATTTCCATCATCACCACCCCCACAGTCCCTGTGACCCCCACCATCACCACCACATCCCGTCTCCCTGCACTCCAACTCACCCCCTCCCTCCCACTTGTGGACTCCCCTCCCCTCACCCCCACCACCCGTATACCCACCCCTTCTGAGTACTTAGAAGCCCGTATTAGTGTCCGTAGCCTAGTAATCGTGCTTGCAATCATTCTATTTTTCAACCGTGATTCAGGGCTGGCTAAATCGCGTCATGGGTCCGGTGAATAAACTGTTTGCCTGCTATCACCTAATTCTGTCTATGCATTACCGGAATCTGCTAGCATCACCTTTACACAAAACCACCACCATCACCTCCACACCCCACGGATAATCATGCCCCGTCCAAAGCGTCGCCCCTACAACATTTTCACACCACCTTCGCTGTGTTCTTCTGAGCTCATTTGCACCACACTCGACCATGATTCAACAGATATGCTCATTGACAAATGGCTGGAACACCGCTCACCAGGCCACGATGCATACCACGACTGGTTCCGCGATCTACGCGAACGCAAGCACGCAGCACAGAACCCGAACAAAAAACAGATTATCGCTTGGAACAAGGGCGATTTCGTTCCTGAGAACGTGTTTTGCAGGACTGTTGACACGGGTCGGTTGATCCCCCTAGACAGGACATGGACTACACATGTTTACCACCATAAAACCATGTCTGAGCGCAAGCTGAGCATGATGCCGGTGGTGTTTACCATGGTGAGTCGTGTCTGTTGACTATATGCGCTCCGCCTTGCCTCGTGAGTGATAAGAGGGTTCTGACAGGAGTTTCTTGTTTTAGCTGCCGGAGCTGATGCTCCTGCGTGGAATGCATGATGGCGGGTGTGATGATATTTACATCATCGTCACGGACCTAAAGAGACAAGAGATGGATGATGTTACCGGGTATTTTGAGCTTGCGACCGAATATGCCGTCAGTCGTACGCGGAGAAACAGCATTGAGCAGCAGATCCAATCCGAATGTGCGTCCTCCATCCCTACACCTATGTTCCTCCCTTTCATCACCGCGCTCGTATCCTCGTGCGAGTTAACTGACTCTGTGCGACAGATATGCGCCTGAAACATACCTTAGCCAAACAGCGCCGGCTTCCCTGCTTCCCCCAAATCGACCTCACCCTCCGCGCAATTCTCTACGAGAAGCGCCCTCGCTTTGTCGTGCTCTTCTCTCACCAAACCACATCTTACTCCCAAATTTTCTTCACCCACCGCGACTACGTACCTGACCCCGAGATATTCTATGACTACCCCACTGGCTGCCCGAACCCCTGTTGCACAGAAGAGTGTGAGATGATCAGGTTCCCAAGGAGAGGCGTTGATGGCGCTTCGATATTGCCACTCGTGAACAGCAAGGGGCGGAGGAGGAAGTTCAGAAGGAAGGAGATGTGCAATTGGATTGACTGTGATGTATGTTTTGGGGAGTTGATTACAGAGAGTGAGGAAGAAGGCAGTGCTGGAAGCGTGGATGGGACGGAAGAGTCGGTTTCGGTTGAAGGAAGCGAGGGTAGCAGCAGTGGCACTTCGGATGCGAAATCGGACAACCAGGATGGAAATGGTGAGAGTAAAGCAGGTGATGCGGCGGAGGGAGGCGTAACGAAAGTGTCGTATGGTCAAGTTTGTGGGAAATGTAGGCTGGTGCGATATTGCTCGCAGGAACATCAGTTCAATGACTGGCCGGAGCATAAGAGGGTGTGTATGAAGGCGACTGCCACCTCAGGTTGAGCTCCGGCCTGAGACGTGGCAGGGATGAGATGTTGAGCGTTCTGTACCGTAGATTCTGTGTAAGTTTTCACTATGCACCATGTCTTGTTGCACCATCTATTCGATCATTATTGTTGTCATTCTCACATTTTTGAGCACAAGATGGAAGTCTTTGCTGAAACTAGACGCTCTATTGTTTGGTCAACAATTCCTCCAAGTATTATTCCCCGACATCAACAGTACCTCTAACCCTAAACACTTTCTATATGTTTCAACGACCCGGGGTTTTGCAAACGCAGGAGACCAAGACCGAAACCATGTCCAGGTGCATCCTACCTATGGACCTGACAAGCGGCATGAACCTACACCACTGCGCAGATTAACCACTCAAGGCCCGTCATATCACCGCATGCCTGAGCTGACGTCGATGCTCACAGGCATACTGCTTGGATTGGGGTCCGGCACTCGTGCTACTACGCTCACAACGACGTGTTAGAAAAGGTTTCGAGGAAACACCACAATTGGCAGAGTAACTGAGACCTTTGTTTGTTTACTTCACGCACAGGGCATCCAGACCTATCTAACACAAGATTGACGCCCGTCCTTTCGGCGGTGATATCATTTGAGGATTTAATACCGAATCAAAGTCTAACTCCTTGGTCCGGAACAGGCGGCGGAGCGCCGTTGCCCATCATGACTCGCACTCCGGTGCTCGAGACATCGTCGATTGTCAAATAGATGAAGCCTGACGTGACAACCGCCCTTAGCCCGCCAACTAGTCGGTGGTTGTATATCACCACATACCTGGACCCGGAGGATAGATGCGATTGTTCGGAGGACTCGTAATCGTCAACTCCTTGCCGTCCTTTGAAAGTTCGGCATCCATGAATACAAGAAGCGAGCTTTGATGGAAGGCGTGGGTTGAGAATCCGAGGTCGATCAATGCAACTGTTGAAGGCGAGTCAGCTTGAACGTTGGTATGATGAAAGGGATGAAAGTACCTTTGATTTTTCCCTGCTTGAGGTTTGGGGGAATAGAAACGTCGACTTGGAATTTGGTGTTGTAGGCGATTTGTTTGGGAACGTTGAGGAGCTGAGGTCGGGCCACGGTCATATATGGAGGGTTGAGATATTCGATGCGGAGTTCACTGTGGTTTTTATTGGTGAGTTTTCAAGTTGAAGTTACGATGCTCCTGTGAAGGGTTGCTGACCTGGAGAATTTAGTGTTATTGACAATTGTCGGGTTGGGGTTGGAGCCACCGACAAGAATGTTTCTGGTGAAAGATTGGATTTTAGCTTCGCCGACGTTTTCTTTGTGAACGGGTGTGGGACATACCCTTTCGGCGTCAAAGTTGCAGTGGAGTGGTAGACACGAGCAATGTCGGTTGTCGGCATTTCCTTGTTACTGATGCGTTTCCCAAGAGGTGCATCGGGCGTGTAAAGGGAAGGGGTGAATCTAATAGTCTGGTTGAGAATCCCACTCGAAAACGATTGTGACGTTCAAACGGTCACTCACGCAGGATTTTCCGCATTCGAGGAGCCATTAGAATCGCTCACAGAGTCCATGGAGGCATATCCAGTTTGTGCACCGTTAATGATGACGATCTGCCCATTTGGCAAGTGGACCATTTCGGGCATGACTCGAGGTTCCAACATCCTCTCAACCTCCCAACCACGCTGGATGCCCTCAGGTGTCAGAGTCATACGACTGCATTGATCAGAGGTGGTGTTATCAAACTTCGACAAATTCACCGATGGGATTTGGTCGCTCGCGGTCGAACCACCACAGATGAGAATCTCAGGAATGTATTTCGGTGGGTGAAGGGGGAGAAGAATTGCTGCGCCATCGAGGGGGTTGGTGACCTTCACGTTGTTGGGGATGTCAGGCAGCCTTGTCTCGGTGTTCGCTTCGATATCATAGATGATCGTCTGGTTGCCGGCTGCTATGAATACCTTTCCATCGGGGAGGGCGATGGTCCTAGTTGGCCGAAGGGTGAGTTTGAGAACTGAGTGGAACGACATAGTCATAATACGTACCGAGGGAAGGTGTTTGCTGGTCCCCCGCGTGCGAGGACTTCTAATGGCCTCGGAACGCCGCCATCTTTCGACGGGAAGAACTCAAGGCTATTGACGGGATCGGTGTTGTAGAACGGAGTCTGGTCGTGCATACCTCCGACGATCATCTAAACACGACAATTAGCAAAGTTAATGATTCAAAAACAGATTCATACCAAGGAACCATCGAAGATCCTTAGACTAGAGGGGTACCATCGGGTTGTGGCGAGGCGGAAAGTCTCGGGGTCGTCGAGCATTGTACAATTGACACCAATTGGATCAAAGCAAGGCTCCATGACTCTGATAGCTTGGAGCCCGTTCTCTACTCCGGGGAACGTGGGTTTTATTCCACCAACATTAACCTGCAGGGAAGGCCTGAGTCTATGCTATGAAGGTTAAAATCTGAATGGATGCCCACTATCGTTCCGTTGCTCAAGAAGCCTCCTGAAGCGCAGAGAGTGTCCGACACAAGGCGAAGCGGGGACGCTGTATTCGTCTCCAGGTTCCAGAATGCTCCCCAGGCACTATGACCGTCGATCTGCAGAGGCGCATTCGTGCCTCGGTCAAAGAACAAGGCTGTGGTCTCAGAGATGACCATGGTCTCCAGTGCGACGATACCAGATGTGCCGTTCTGCACGAAATGCCATCCGAGCCCAGCAGCGGCCACTGAGCGAGCGGCGAGAAGGAGAGCGAGTAACCTCGAGAAATGAGGGCGCCCGACCATAGCAAAGAACCAAAGTCGAACCAAAGTCTTAACCAGTTCTGGTTGAAGAAATCCTGTGAAGATGGTCCTCTTTTATACGAATTTTGCAAGCTGGTGTATCTGTCATTCTTGTGACTGTCTGGTACTTGGTCCCTTGGAAGCATAGTCCATGAATCAGCAGAGCGAAGCCAACATGGCCGACGACGGCACAGATGGACAAAAGAGGTATATTCCGGTCTTTGCGAATGTCCTATTCCCAGAAGTGACGGTGTCTTTATGCCTTGCGAAAGGTTTGAAGGATGTTGCTGAGTCAGATCGTCTTGAAACGGCGTTCAGTGAGATTTTTGCATATACTGAATGCATAGAGGCCCCTATTGCTCCACCCACTAACCGCTGGTTGCAAATAGACTGATAACCGACAGCAAGCGGTGTCAGAAAGTGAGAGGTGATGCTAATACCAGTACTTCTTTATTCTATGTCTTCTATACCTTCCATCTTCTATTTTTTTTATCTTTGATCTTCTCTACTGTAGAAAAGTTTCACGGGGGATGGAGACACGCTCTGATTGGCTAATAGGTCGTGGGACTCAGGACTCACCAAGGAACTTCCCACGGCCTTCAGTCTCCGTTCCGCTGTCTCGGTCTCGTGTCCTGCGTTTTCACTGGGGGCACCTTTGTCTAACAGCTTATCGCCTTATGGTCATACACCTTATGACTTGCTTCCGGATGCCTTGATCTTATCTAGGTCTGTATCTCCCAGAGCCTCCACTCTTCCTTGTCTTCTGCGCGAGTTCTTACGCCTGCATAATATTATTGTGATACCCATTCTTTGACCTCGCGCGCTGTGCCTGCTAGCTAACTCAGTATCCTGAGTTGCTCCACTCTGACCTTGGATCTATGTGTGAGATAAATCGTGGTTCCTCAAACTTTGTATCAAGAGAAGATCTTCGCTTCTGCCTCCATGCAACGTGATCATGAGCCGCAGTTCACTGAAGAACCAGTACTTACGTTACTGTAACTCCACACGTATTTCTCAACGCTCCTAGTGACAAGGTACTTATATGCCTCGGTGAACCGCGATATTGCCGCTTGTGAATTGTAGCTGGAGGAATATGTTTAAGGAGGACGGAGACGCGTATAATTGGATCGACGATAAGGTCTTGAAGTCGAAGTGTGGGAAATTGAGCACAGAGAATAGCAGCTGGGAGATGGACCGCGTGGGGAGTGTGGATGGAACGGGAAGTTAAAACGATAGAGGGAGGTGTGAGCATTATATTGTCAGGTTTGTTGGAAATACAGGCTGGTGGGGTATTGTTTAAGGTACATCATTTCGACAGCTGACCAAACTTCAAGGGGGTGGCCATGAAAGCAGCCCTGCCTGGAACCAGCACTGAGCGTCAAGACGAGAAGGTGAAGGAACTCCCAGCAATATACATCTGTGGATACTGACTGAAGCTCTTTTCCCTCTGCGTTCCATTTTGTAATTTTATGATCTTCTCACCGACGAGCATACGGAGGGAGCAGGTTGTCCGGCTATTGCTATGCAAGCCTTGAACACTGTAATGTCCGAGGACAGCGGGTAACCGCTTCAGGCCCCGTTGAATCACTGATAATTCTTCCATTATCCCCCCTACTGCGTATATCGGGTTACTAATCCTTGTCCCATACCTATTCAACTAGAAGTGCCACTGCCGTCTCCAATGGCCCTTGCTTGGCAGCAATTTGTCAAGTGCACGCATTAAATATTCAAGGCTGGCACATGGGTCGCGAGGACTAGTAGATAAGATAAAGTTATTTGTACCCTTGGAGTCCTTGGTGTTAAAGAACAAGGTGCATGTTCGGTCGCTGCCGATGGCCTTCACTCATAAACCTCATGTAGGCCTCGAGGACATATGCTTGATCAGAACCACGCCTCCCTAGCATCACGGCTGGATTCCGACATTGATCTATTACCTTTCGCTGGATAAAAATCATTGATGCAAACACCAATATCTTCGAGGCAAGTGGAGTCAAGGGTAATGTCATGGAAGATGATAGCTAACGGGGTTGCACAGGAGTTCAAAAGGGACCTCTCGAAATATGAAGACATACTTCAGAAGGAGAGGCAAGCGTTTAATGATCAGAGACAATCATTCTGCGAGGAAATGGAAAGGTCTCTTAAAGAGAGAGATGCATTTCATCAAGAGAGAGACACATTTCATCAAGAGAGAGATGCGTTTCATTAAGAGAGAGACGCATTTTATCGAGAGAGAGACGCATTTTACCGAGAGAGGGAGGGATTTTACCAAGAGAGGGAGGGATTTTATCGAGAGAGGGAGGGATTCTATCAAGAGAGAGAGGGATTCTACCGAGAGCGAGAAGACTTCTATCGAGAAAGGAAAGGGTTCTACCAAGTAAGGTGGCCGTTTTAAGAGAGACATTTTACTGGGGCTTAAAAAGTGTGGGTAAGGTTTCCGTATCACTGAGGCGAGTCGTAGGGAAGGAGAATGAAAGTATAACAGCACTGCTCTCTCTTTGTACTTGGACTGTATAAACGAATGGATAGTGATGCGGAACTCGTTATGGTGTAACAGGTTCCACGGAGAATGCGTTGATAGACTGACTGTGCCTTCACCTATCTACATAGTGTTACCCGCTGCAATAACTACATAGCGCTCATCTTTCAAGTTGTTTCCCATTTGCGTGAATAGTAAGAAACAGACCTGTCTCCCAAGGCGGGTTCTTAGACATTATCTCAAATAGGGCATCCAGCTCCGTACAAGTTGAATGGTACCCGCCAATAGTAAATGCGTTGTCATGTCTAGGTACATCTCCACCTATCATGGTGTGGAGAGTCGGACATGGGCTGGCCGCGAAACAGCCACTCAGTGCCTCCTGTCGTGCAGCTCCACTGGCGACAGTGTTACTTAACCCTTGCCCCTCACATGCCCGAGGTCCGACCTGTCGGTTGACTGGCCCGATGCAGTGTGCTTGCAATGTGCCCTTGCCTCTGCCATTTATATATCTTAACGCTCGAATGTTCTGCTCTTTACTTTGCTTTTTACGTCGTTAACATTTTCACCGTTTCTTTCCATCACTTTCGCACTTCCTATCATTTTGAGCGCAATTGACTTGTGTTCAAGGACTGTAAATCTCTTCTTTCTCTCGTAGGTATAAAATAACTTTGTAACCACGAAAACCACGTCGACTACATTGCTCTTCCCCTTCCCCTCCCTCTCTGCGTAGCTCGAGAATAACGTAGATGGGTACTGACATTTCTCTTCTATCAAGAGCTCACTGCAGTGGGGGGGGGGAAGAATAACCGTACTCAACACTGCTCGACATCCGCTGAGTTTCTTGTTTATTTTATACAGAATCGTTCAAGTTCTGGATGTATAATAATACCATCGAGGAACTTAATACGTAGTTATAAGCTAACTCCCTGGTCTGGAACGGGCGGTGAAGCGCCGGTGCCCATCATAACCCGCGCTCCAATGCTTGTAACATCATCAACTGTCAAATAGATATAAGCTACAGTAATAACCACATCAGTCCATTATTAAGTCGTTGAGCAGCATCACAACGTACCGGGACCAGGAGGGTAAACACGATTATTTGGCGGACTTGTGATTGTCAACATCTTGCCGTCCTTTGAAAGCTGTGCGTCCATGAACACAAGAAGGGCACTCGAGTGGAAGGCATGAGTAGAGAACCCGAGGTCCATGAGCGCGACTATTATTAGAGGTTTATGAGCCCAGGTACTTGTAAAAGAAAAACCGAAGCTTGGGCACCTTTAACGCTTCCCCGCTTGAGATTCGGGGGGATAGAAACATTGGTTTGAAACTTGGTGTTGTAAGCAATCTGTTTGGGAACGTTGAGTAGTTGGGGCCGGGGAACAGTCATATATGGAGGATTGAGATATTCAATACGGAGCTCGCTGTTGCTTGTGTGAGCTCAAATGTCATCGTTTCCGGAGATGCTTCGCTGACCTAGGGAACTCAGTTCCGTTAACGATCCTCATATTGGGATTGGAGCCACCGATGAGGAGGTTCCTAGCGAACAGTTAAGATAAATCTTTTCGAACTTGTCATATATAGACGTGTAACATACCCTTTAGGCGTCAAAGTTACAGTGGAATGATAGACACGGGCAATGTCTGTCGTTGGCATTTCTTTGTTACTAATACGGTGCCCAAGAGGGGCATTAGGCGTGTAGAGGGAAGGTGTAAATCTACGCACAAGGCTGAGCATCACGGTTTCAGAAAGTATTTTTACAATCTCACTCACGCAGGGTGGTCCGCATTCGATCCGCCGATTGGGTCTCCGACAGCAGAGATAGAAGCATACCCAGTCTGTGCGCCGTTGATAATTATGACTTGACCATTCGGCATCAAGACCATCTCCGGCATAATTCGGGGTTCTAGCATCCTCTCGACCTCCCATCCGCTCTGGATACCCTCGGGTGTCAGGGTCATACGGCTGCATTGGTCCGATGTAGGATCCTGTGACGACAAATTTAATGACGGAATCTGATCACTTGTGGTCGAACCACCACAGATGAGAATTTCAGGGGTGTAGTCAGGTGGGTGAAGAGGGAGGAGGATGGCTGCACCATCGAATGGGTTCGTGATCCGGATGCCATTGGGAATATTAGGCAGCATAGTTTCGGTGTTTGTTTCGATATCGTAGATGGTTGTTTGATTTCCAGCTGCTATAAAGACCCTCCCATCTGGGAGGCCGATTGTTCTGATTGATCATGAGCAGTTAAATGCAACTACAGGGCTGTGATACATACCGAGGGAATAAATTCACAGGACCAGCTCGCGTAAGGACGTCCAGTGGTCGTGGAGCACCGCCATCTTTGGACGGGAAGAACTCGATGCTGTTGACGGGATCTCCGTTGTAGAATGGCGTCTGTTCGAGCATGCCTCCGACGACCATCTAACCACGACAATTGGCAAAGGAGATAAGCACTCAGAAAGCAGACTTGCCAAGGAACCATCGAAGATCCTGAGACTGGAAGGATAATACCTATTTGTGGAAAGGTGGAAAGTCTTGGGGTCGTCGAGTATTGTACAGTTGACGCCGTTCGGATCAAGGCAAGGCTCCATGACCCTTATAGCTTGAAGTCCGTCCTCAACCCCGGGAAACGAAGGCTCTAGTCCACCAACGCTAACCTGTCGAGTGATCTGACCTCACGGCATTATAAAAAAGCTTAAATGGACGCCCACCAGTGTTCCATTGCTCAAGAAACCCCCTGAAGCACAGAGGGTATCCGAGACAAGACGAAGTGGGGACGCAGTGTTTGTCTCCAAGTTCCAGAGCGCTCCCCAGGCACTGTGGCCATCGATTTGGAGCGGAGCGTCCGTACCCCTGTCGAAGAAGAGGGCCAAGGTGTCGGAGATGATTGTGCTTTCCAGCGCAATCACGCCAGATGTGCCGTTCTGCACAAAATGCCACCCTAACCCGGCGGCTGCAACTGAGCCAGTAGCAGACAGGAATACAAGTAATCTTGAGAGTTGGAGGTTCTCAATCATATCAAAGAGCCTGAGAGATCTCAACGAACTCTGGTTGAGGTATACACCAACTTGAATGCAGTCCATTTTATATGAATCTTGTGAATTGGTGCATCGCCTATTTTTGAGACTGCCCTCTCAGAAGCGCATCTCATTTATCATCAAAGTAAAGGCAATATGGTCGACGACGTCATCCAGACAAAAGCGGTGAGCTCTCGCAACTTTCGAAGGTGCTGTTGCAGGAAGTGAGGGCTTTGAGGGCTTTCCCGCATCAGAAAGAGCACCAACGCCTGACCGCAGGTGGTGTCAAACAGTGAGAGCCTGATGCTGAAACGCTGCGTTATTGGCCTTCTGTTCATCTTCTGTACTTCTTTTATGTCCCTACACTGTAAACCAGGACGGGTCTCTCACCTAGGCGTGAAGGCGTCCTTCAATTGGCCGGCGGGATCCAACTATCCCACCTTCTATTTTTCTGCTACATACTATGGACTGCCCGTAGTTCGAACGTGCCCGAACTTCGAACGGTCACATCAGTCACTTGTTTCTCAGGCGATAAATTCAAAGCC